>JAVJIF010009078.1:0-169408 GCA_038442645.1 Agave tequilana | reverse complement strand
TCATAAGAAACAAGGTCCATCTTTGCATGCACACCCTACAAGGCATTCACATGCTTTCCACGGACACAAACCATGACATGTATGCTCATGTGTACACATGTACACATTGTGGTCGAAAAGGCCATCTTGCTAGATTTTGCTATGATCGTTTACATAATGAAAATTTAAGCATGTAATCTTGTTTGAGTTAGAAAAAGAAACTAACCCCTATGGACCCAAAAGAAAATGGGTACCAAAAATCACCTCCTTGACTTTTGATGTAGGTGGGAGCTCTCGCATCACGTGAGAGTATTGGTGCCTTGAGGGGATGCGTCTAAGCTTAAAAGAGAACCATTTGGATGCTTCACTCTCCAAGGGGATTGGTGGGAGGACCACCGTGGTGTTGGGAGAACTAGAGATGCACCTTCATCGTTTTAGTATCATTTTCTAACTCCTATTTTTATTTGCATGTTTTCATTCATCTCTTCATAGCATGTCTTGTTTATTGTTCATTATGCTTATGTCATGTTGATTAGATTAGTGTTATACATGGTTTAGTTACTTGATACACCCATATTTATATATGGATCTTATCTTTGTGTTCTCACCTTGTTTAGTACTATCATGTATGCCCTAGATCTAATGTACATAATGATCATATGGATGTTTATGATGTTTTGTTTTGATGACTCATGCTTTGTTTAGTATATTGAATGCCATGTTTATTAGACCCTTGACATGCATGTATAGCTTTTGAGATCATTCATGTTTAGTATGGACCCATATTTTGATTTCTCTTTTGTTTTAGCTATCATGTTAATCATAGATCTAATGCACATGTCTTTGTCATGCTAATCATATGGTTGACTATGACTTTTCATTTTTAATGCTTCATGTTTTGATTATTATGTTTATCATGTTGAGTTATGATTCCCGTTTTATGCTTCATGTTTTGACTACTTGCTTGAATGATAGTTTTCATTAAGATTAGGATTTATACTTGTACAACTAGTGAGCTACAAATAGACCTTTATATATGTTTGTGCTTGAACGCTCATTTGTATTCACTTGATGTACTAGTATAGTCTAGTTTTGATGATTCTTGCATTTGACTTGTATTCATCATTTTACATATTTTGTTTTAACATCATGTACATGTCCATCTTGTTCAAACTATCATTTATACATATACATTCATCCCACGTGCCTTCATGCATATACTTTTGTGGACTCATTGTGTTTAGGATATGTATGTATACTTTAGTTTGTACATGACATACATATGCCTTGAAGTTTAAATCGTTTGGATGAATTTCATGTTTGCTAGGTGATTTCACATTTATGATGAATTTCATGTTTTTAAGATGATTTCAATTGGTGATTTCACATCTGAGATGAATTTCATGTTTTCAATATTGAGCTTGATTGTCCATTTTCATGTTGATATGTTTCTCACAACACTTGTACACTCACCTTATTTAATGTTTTCTCATGACTTAGTTTTCATGAGTACAAATTGTGCTATATGGATTTTGAGTGTCTTAGTGCCATGTGGTTTACCTGTGTCTTCATGAAAAATATTTTTGTTATTCCTTGTTTGAAGGATCTCGTACTAGTTGATTCATATAACTAGTTATGATATTCTTCCTTGGTAGTAGTTTTCAAACATACTATATTTTTAAACCTATTTTTGAAAACCCCTACCTTCAAAGGGTGGTTGGATGGGAGACCATGCTCATGTATGCTTTATTGTGAAAATCATTTTAAACTTGATCATGTATGGGAGGATAGGTTATATGAGATATACACTTGATCTTATTGTTGTTTCAATGGTATCATTGAATTCTTTCAATTGGTATCAATAATTGACATTTCTTGTATACTCATATATTTGTATGTATGTATGCTTTCATTCAAAGAATATCAATTTCAATTGGTATCTACTTTTCATACATATATATGTTTTATTTGTGCTTATTATATCCCTATATCTTTAAGCACAAGATTTTGTTTATGCTAAGCTTGAGCTTCAATTTGTTTTCAATTGATTAGCTTTCAATTTGTATCTTTATTCGAGCCTATGCATAGTTTTATTTGGTATTTCATAAAGGGGGAGAAAAGCTTGTATTTCATCTTTCAATTGGTATTTTATATTCTACTCCCTTGCTTTATGATAGAAAATAATAATTTCAATTGGCAATAATTTCAATTGGTATCAAAATCAAATTTGTTTATATGTTTAAATCAACTTTGGTATTAAAGATCTATGTTCAACATTTATGTTTAGAAATTCAAAATTGTTATGTTTAATTTCAATTGATATCAAGAATGTTTATTTACAATTGGTATGTTGTTTGTTTACTTATTAATTGGTATCAAGATTTTTTTGTTTTTCAATTGGTATAGTTTCACATTTTTAATTGATATCATATTTGATTTGACCCCTTATTGATATCGTTTTTGTTTTTAGACAAAAAGGGGGAGAACATTTTATTTTTTGAACATCCCTTGATTGATTCCTTATTTTAAATAAAAAGAATATGTGTATTAGTTTAGTTTTGTTTTTAACCCTTTTTTTGATGATTGACAAAAAGGGGGAGAAGAATTTGAGTTTATACGCATGTTTGTATGCATGTTTTATGTGTTTTTATATTAAGTTCAATTGGTATCAAAAGCATTATTTAAAGAACATGTTTAGTTTTGGTATCAAGAGCTTGTAAAAGAGATCATTAGATCATTAGTTTTGTTTTACATATATTGAGTTTAATTGGTATCTAGAGCATGTTTATTTGTTTAGTTTAATTGGTATCAAGAGCATGTTGTTTAATTGGTATCAAGAGCATGTTTATTTGTTTTTGCTAATTGGTATCTAGAACATGTTTATTTGTTTTTGAAAATTTCATTGGTATCTTCCATTGGTTTCTAGAGCCATTTATTGTATTATGCATATCTATGCATGTTTCATGTTTTATAATTTCATTGGTATTTAGAGCCATTTATTAGTTGTTTATCCTATGCATGAGTTAAGGGGGAGCTTCTTTGAAGCTTAACTTTAATCCATGCATATATAACTCCATGAGTTTTGTCATCATCAAAAAGGGGGAGATTGTTGGACCAAAGGCCTTCCACTCTAGTTTTGATGATGATTAACTCATGTAGTTATGTGTACTAATAATCTTGCGTTATTTAGTTTCAGATCATTAATCAAGTTATTAGTTGGTGATTAGCTTCAACAAGATGATTTGGAAGCTTTCACATGTTGATTCAAGAGCCCGAGCGTCAAAGATCATATATAGCACTTGCTCGGTGGATCAAAGAGTTTTGGATCGAGTCGGCTTGGAGATTGCGCTCTACAAGAAGACATCGGTACCATAGTTTAGTTTTGTGTTTAGATCCAAATTGTAAAGATTAGAATAGTATGATATGCTCAAGTTCACAACACACACGTTTCATGTTTTGGTTTTCGGTTTTAGGTTTAAACGATCTTGGTTTTCATGAATAGATAGATTCAAAACAAGTTTACTTAGTTTAATGTATATTAGATTTGTTCTATATACATGCATGCTTCAACTTCCTAGACAAACTTAGTTTTGACTTACTTATTCATGTGTTTTATGTTTTGGTATTTCTAACAAAACATATTTGGAATTAATGACAAAAACTATGATATGTATATGTTTCATGTATATTGGATTTCTATCCATATGCATCATGCTTCAAAATGTTTAAATATCATGTTTTTGTATTTAGATGAGTTTTGGACAAAATGTATTTTCTATTCAAAATCCAAGTTTTAGAAAATACAGTTTTTGGTTTTTGGTAAAAATGATAAGACACAAAATAGTTTTAATTGCTTGATATTTTAGTCAAAACTTTTATCATATATTTATATATCAATGCAAATGTCAAAACTATTTTTGGGGATTTTTAAGTAGTTTACAAGAATTTATTGGATATTTAATTCCTCAGTTTTTCTATCAGAACAGCCTCTGCCAGGCTAGGTCGGTCGACCCTAACGGTCGACCGCACCAAGTAGCCGGTCGACCGTTCGGGTCGACCGACGTGCACGGATACGTGCACGCTGGCTGCCTATTGGGCCGCCGACCGTTCGGGTCGACCGACTGCATGCAGGCTAGTCTCTGTTTGTTTCGGTCGACCGGGCGGTCGACCGGTAGCTGACAACGGGAAAATTTGACCGTTGGACGGTCGACCGGCCGGTCGACCTGTAGTGCATTTCTGGCAGTTTCTGCTGCCAACGGCTATATTTTTCTAGGGGCTATAAATACCCCATTCATAGCCTGTTTTCTCCAAGATTTTTTGTGCGAATTTTCCCTACTCTCTGGTGTTTTCACAGCAATCAAAAGAAGTTTTTGAACTCATATTGAACAATCTATTTGGAGCTTTTGCTAGGGTTTGGAAAACTAAAGAAAAGGGTTTTTGGAAAAGAGTTTTGATTCATCTTCTATATCTTGGTTTCAGTTTTTCCCAAGGATTTTTCTTTGTGATTTTGATTTCCATTCCATTGGTTTTCTCCACACTTGAGCTAAAATCTAGTATCTCTTCTATAGGATCTTTGTGTGGGAGAAAGAAATTGTTTGTGGTTGTTTGTTAGACCACCAAGTTATAAACCCTAACTTAGCTTGGCTTTGTGCCTTTCCCTCATTGTGTTGAGGAGGTTGTGCTATTGGGTTGTATCCCTCAAGTGGTGAGGTGATCCTTGTTTGCTTTGTGCTAATCCCTCAAGTTGTGAGGTGATTGTTTTGTTGGATTGGAGCTTGCCTCAAGGAGGAGGTTGTGGTTGTAAAGAGAGGAGTTGGGTACTCCTTGTGAGAGTTCTTTGTGGACTAGCTAGTGGATTAGAAATCCTTCGTGTGTCGAAGGCCGGGATGTAAAGCTGGGTGCTCGAACCTCGAAATATATCTTGTTGTTTGCGCTTGATCCATTGACTCTCTCTATCTCTCTCTTTACTTTGTGCCTTGCAACTATTCATATTGTGCATTCATAATTGCTTGGCTTGGTTGTGTGTGCATCACTTGTTAATTGCACTTGAGTGTATTGCATTAAGTTTTTAAATTCCGCATTGAGCTCATAGATTAGCTATATCACCTATTCACCCCCCTCTAGGTGTTTTCAGGTTGTTGTTGTTTGGCTACGGGCCTAACCCTCGGTTGTGAGGCGGTGTTTGAGAGAGGAGTTCGGTACTCCTATTGTTGTAACAAATCCTCCTCGATGGAGGTTCCCTCGGTGGGAGATAGTGGATTGGAAATCCTTCACGGTGGTGAAGGCGGGGATGTAGAGCTAGGGGCTCGAACCTCGAAACACATCTATTTGTTTGCGTTTGATCCATTGTCTCTCAACTCTCTCTCATTTAATTGTGCATAGCATCTTTCATTCATTCATATCATATATTGCTTGTGTTGCCTTGTATCTTTTATATTGTTCATCCTTATATGCTTGGCTTGCTTGTGTGTGTGCCTCACTTGTACTTAACCACAAGAGCTTCATATAGCACCTCAACCCATATTTAGGGAAATCAAGAGGAGTTAGTCCAGAGCCCTTCACGGGGAATTCGGCTACACTTGTGTGTTATATTAAGTGTGTTGCAATATTGTTTTTAAGCTTCCGCATTTAGCGCACTTAATTTCTAGATTAGCATTAACACCTATTCATCCCCGCTCTAGGTGTTTTTCAACTTCAAGCTCGGTCGACCGGTCTGGTTGACCGGCAGAAGCCAGGTCAGGTCAGTAAGGGATTTAAAATGTTGACTTTTTATCTAAAATAAAATCCCATAAATTCACGAAAAATCTACAAAAATAGTTTCAATTTTATACTTTCATAATCAAATATGTTTGAGCAAAATCAAGACATGTTACAGACAATTTGAACTATTTTTGTAACTTAGAAATTTGGCTAAAAACGAAAACCGTATTTTCCAAAATAAATTTTTCAAAACTTCTCCAAATACAAAAACAAGATATTTTAAATACTTTTAAAGCATAGAGTGTTAGGATATGATCCATTACACATACATGATGATATATCTATGTTTTTTACATTAAGCTCTAAAACGGTTTTGGTTAAAACATATATACTTTGAATTCCAAAAACCAAACAGGTATTTTTTAAAAAGAAAACTCTTTTGTTTTTCAAAGTAAAAATTCTTTTATGAAAACTCATCTAAATCAAGAGTGTGTGTGTGTATATGGTATACTTGAGCAATCCACCAACTATTCTATCCTTTACATTTTAATCTAAAAACAAAATCTTACAAAAACAAACCTAGACACAAGTCTTGATCATGAAGGTCTTCACTTGAAGTCTTCTCATCTTCTTGACTTGGTCCAAACATGATCCAACGAGCTAGACTCCTCTTGAGTACTTTATGTGGTCTTGATGCACAAGCTCTTGAATCAAACCGTGCTAGCTCCAAAACTTGACTTAAATCCTTTGTTGAAGCTAAACACCAACTAAGATCTTGATCATAAATCTGAGACTAAATAAACACAAGATCATTAGTACTATAACTACATGAGTTGATCATCATCAAAACTAGAATGATGGGCCTTTGGGCCAACAATCTCCCCCTTTTCGATGATGACAAAACTCATGGAGTTATATATGCATGGATTAAAGTAAAACTTCAAAGAAGCTCCCTCTTAACTCATGCATAGCAATAAGCAAATAAATATGCAATGAAAGCTCAAAAACATGTATGCAAATACAAGGAGATAAACATGCCAATCAAGCATAAAACTCATCAAATTCTTTTTCTCCTACTTGCAATATAAAACATATATGCATAAACATAAATCCTTCTCCCCCTTTATGAATAAAGTAAGGAAAACATGCATAAATACCAAATACTTCTCCCCTTTTTGTCAATCATCAACAAAGGGGTTAAAGTAAAAACAAAACAATGTTCTCCCCCTTTTTCGCAAAAGCAAAAATCAATAAAGGGGTGACATTAAAACAAATCAATAATAAGAATATATGCGATATACATTCATGAAGAGGAAGACGCTAAGTTAACTTCCCTACGTATATGCATTACATGAAGAAGGGATGACAAGCCCTAACTCACATAACGCATAATATGCAATGCATAAGAAAAGATGTGAAGCTCCCTTACACACGTATACCACATAAAGAAGAGTTATCAAGCTCCTCAATATAAGATACACTCAACATGAATCTATATGTAGAAGAGATGTTAAGCTCCCCTTGCATATAGGCAATACAAATCAAAACATTTTTAATATTTCTTATTAAAAATAAAAATTTTGAATTTTCTCAATAAAACAATATTTGAGATATCTTAGTAAATCAATTTTTAAGATATCATATAAACAAATTTTTTTAAGGTACCACTTGTAATCAAATATTAAGATACCAATGTAAATAAACATTACAAATTTTGAGTTAAAAAAATAGAATCATATTGATACCAATTTAAAAGTAATGTATAAGCTTATTAAAATATCAATTGAGAAACCAATTGAAAATAAAAGTTTGAATTAAGCTTAGCATAAACGAACTTTGTGCTTTAAATAAGTAAATCTATTTTAAATCAAGCACAAATAAACCATATATATGTATGAAATAAAAATACCAATAGAAATTGATATTATTTGAAATGAAGCATACATATATAGGAACCAAAATATGAGTATGTACAAAAAAATATCAATTAAGATCAAGTATATAACTCATAAACTATCACCCTTTTTATGCACAAGGTAAATGATTTTCAATGAGGCTTGCAAGGCATACTCGCCCATCCGTCCGCCAATAACGGTGTTGGCAGGGGTTTTCAAAATAAGGTTTGAAAATATTTTTATTGAAAAACACTACCAACTGAAGAATAATAACTAGTTAATGTAATTTTTGAAAAACTAGTTAAAGATCCTTCAAAACATGAAACCAAATATATATATATCCATGAAGCAAGCTAAGAACACAAGAATTGACACTCGAAATCTATAAGGCTCAAAAATAATCATGAAACAAAGTCATAAATAAACAAATAAGTGTGAGTGTACAAAAGTCATGTAATTAGCATTTTTCATGAAGATAATCAATGAAGCTCAAAACAAGCATGAATATCATTTTATCAAACAAATCATGTAAATTCATTTTTCATGAAAATCATAAAAATTCATTTTTCATTTTAAAAACAAACTTCGAGGTATATGTATGATTTATCCAATCCTAACAATATGCATACATATCTCAAATATAAAAGAGTCCATAATGTAAATTGCATGAAGGCAAATGACTCATGGGGTATACATGTATATTTATTAGATTTGAATACAAAATACATATACATGAAGTAAAACATGAAATTAGGCAAATTAAGTGTAAATGAGAGAATCATCAAAACTAGGCTATACATGTGTGGTTGTGTATCAACAAGGTATGTGAAGTTCTGCACAAGAATTAGGTATTAAAGATAAGGTTTAGAGTTCACCTTTGATCTTGTTCACTTCAAATATGTAATTGATATACCTTGTCCAATCTTTCGCTATAGCATATAGCTATACCGAGTCGAACCACAAGGAGAGCTAGCGTAGAAGCGTTACGATATGAGTGAGAAAAAGAAACGAGATCTCTTCTTTGTTAATTACACAATTGCAAGAAATGTACAAGAAATGGTGGATTGGTTCATTGTGGAAAAAGAAATTCAATTGTGGAAAAAGAAATGAAAAGAATGAAGTGTAATGTAAAGAAAAGAATGCTAGAAGAAAGTGTGTAAACTCTTTTGATAGAAAGATGCATGGCTAGCCTAACTACACCTCATTGCTAACATACTAACTCTATGTTGATTGCAAGATTGCCTCATATTGAATCATAGGCAATTGAAGATAGCTTGCATGTTCAAGTGTGGTCTTCCTTCTTGAAGACTAGTGTTCCTTTTTAGTTAGTTAGCTTGATACCTCATCTTGAATCTTAGGTTCTCTTACTAGATGTTCATTGAGGAACTATAGGCTTGGTACTCAATTAGTGCTAGGGTTAGAAGAATCAAAAACTCTTTTGAACATTCATAGCTTAACTATAAAGTTAGCTTGAAGTACATGAGTTGATCTTGCTACACAAGTGACACATCCTTGGTGATCCATCCTTATGTTTCATCAAAGGCTCTTATAAGAGGCACATAATTCATATTGAGATCTAACAAGCCACTACCAAAGGATACAACCATACTTCATTAGAATTCACAAGAAACATAGAATTATGCAAGAATTGAAGTAGACAATCAACCAAGAGATAGTAGTAGCTAGGTGAGTCTTAGCTAGCCATGCAACAAGAACTTAGCCCTCCATTAAACTAATAACAAAGCTACAATTCTCCATAAAAAGCAAAGATCTAAGCAATTAAACTAGAACTAGAATTAAATGCAAGAAATTAAAGCATATTAAAAGAAAGCATACTCAAGTCTTGCAAAGAGAAGATGAAAGCTCCATTGATGAATCCTTGATTCAAGAGTGTCACTCTCTTGATTACAAGCTCTCAAACTGAAATCTCTCTCTCAATTTGTCTAGAACTCAAGGAGGAAGGAGAAGAGAACTAAAAACCTAGAACAAAAATTACAACAAATCCCTAATTTTCTCTCTCTCTTCACTGCCTGCACGCACAAACCCTGGTCACCTATTTATAGACATTTTTGAGAAGCTTCTGGAGCCTTGGTGGTTGCCACAAAATCCGGGCCCCAACGGCCTCTCAACTGCCGCAGATACGCGGGAAAATCCCGGAATCTGCGGCAGAATCTGGGCCGTTGGGCCCAGATTTTCTGGTGGGATTTGGTAGTTGGGTAGTTAGCCACGTGGACTACTTGGATTCTCCAATTGGCGCGCGGATCTTGGTGAGATTTGATTTGATCTTTTTGGCTCTTTTTGATTTAACCCCTTTAATTATCACTAATTAAAGTGGTTAATGACTTCTTCTCTTAAAGTGTGGATCTGCAAAAATAGAGAAAATAGGGATTAAAAATCACATTTAATATACAATATGCAAGGTATAAAGGTGGTATAAAATGCAAATATGTGTAACAATCACACCCCCATACCTAGCTTTTGCTCGTCCTCGAGCAAAATGAAAGAAAAAGAAAAAATAAAATCCTAACTAATTATTATACCACTTTCGTAGGTGACACGATTGCACTGAGCATGTGCAACAAGCCGTTAAACCTCTAGGTTACCCTAGAGGAGGAGTGTTGTCTCCTGAGGGTTTTCAGCGGATTGCACCCACAAAATCCATAAAAAAGAAAACAAATGTTAGTGTTTTGAAAATGCATTTTGAAAGAGAGACATGTTTTCGAACTATTTTGCAAAAATATAAGTGATCTAAGGTCATAAGTCCACCTATAATCATTCTTCCTTAAACTTAGTCTCCATGCAAGATCTTGTTCTTAATTAAGGTAAGAATTCAAATTGGATTGAATATTTATCTTTCATAAAACCTAGATAGTATGCACACCGTGTTCAGTGAAAATTTCTGGGATTTCAACTCTAACCATAAAGCCATTTATTTATTCTCTCTTTTTTTTTTTCTTCCCTTAGTTTTCTTAGGCTTTCTAGTTCACCCATGTAGCGAGCCTATAACCGATGACTCCCAAACCAGATGGTTCGAGGGCATCAGATGAGAAAACATCCCTCGGGTTAAAGGACTCGAGTGAAAAAGGCCACAAAACTAAAGGGGATTATTCTTTTTGATCACTGTTAGGCGTGAATAACCATGCTTCTTGAGGCACAATTATCCAGCTTAATAAGTGAGATCACCGTTAGGCGTGAGTAACCATGCTTCTTGAGGCATAGTTATCCAGCTTAATAAGTGATGTTTTATTCTTTTTTTTATATATATTTTTTTTATGGCATTTTAGGTCTTTGTTTCCATCCCAAAAATTGTGTAAGTGTGAAGTGCTTACTATCTAAGGCTTAATTCAAGATAAAAATATCTCCCCAATTTTACTTACTTAGCCTATAATCTCAAACAAGATCTATTATTTCAACTAAATTTAAGATGTCATAATTAAGGCTTTCTTAATTCCTAAGATACATCTTAATTTTCTTAAAAATAGATCTAAACTTTGTCTCTTATTTCAAAAAGTTTTTTTTTTATATATATATTTTCTAAAAGAAAATAAAATCTAACAAAAAATAGAAAATCTACAAAGAAAAGTAAAATCTAAAAGAAAAAAAAAACCTAAAAGAAAGTGAAATACTAAAAACAAAAGAAAACCTAATAAAAAAAAAATCCTAGGTTAGTGTCTACCCCCCATACCTATCTCATGCATTGTCCTCAATGTATGCAAGATGAAATGATGCATGAAATAGGTAAAGGTATAACGCTACTCCCTTTGTCGCTTAGGACCTGTGGTGGTGCTAGGTCCCGCCGACTGTGATCTCCTCAATCTGGCCTCAATGCTATCTAGCCTAGAGGATTGCTCCTCCATCCTCTTCCTCAGCCTCACCTGCCCCTTAAAAATCTTCTTCATGCCCTTCCAGATGGTGGACATGAAGGAACGTGTATCGGTGGGGGGCTCCTGCCTCCAAAACTGTGGGTCATCTCTTTCCTCCAAACTCTCCTCCGAGGAAGACTCCACAGGTAAATCCTCTAGCTGTGCACTAGGTGTCCAGAGTGCGTGCAAGCAGCTATTATAAGAACTTGTAGGTCTCTCTATAGTAACAGGCACTTGGTCAAATGAATTAAAGACAGCGTCTGATAGGAAATGTCTACACAGACGTGTGATTAGTATGGCATGAGAATGCTTTGCTCCCCGAGTGCGGGAGGAGTTGTCAATAATAGCACGGAAGATAGCCCTATTTAAACAGACCGTGTGGTTTTGTGTCATTAAATCATGAATTACTTGTAACACGGGCCTATTGAAGGAAGATTGGTGCTCAATTCCAAAAATGTTGCGTTGGACCCATCGTCCAACGCAATGAACATTTCGAAAGGTCGTGTTGGCTTTGAGCCCACGATCCTGAATTGTACAGCGAGCCCCCATGATAGGCATGTAATCGATCAATGGTAGGGGTTCGCTGTGGTGGGGATAACTGGGGACATTTGTGCATTCAGCAATAAGTGGAATGGTGACAAAGATGTCACCGAATGGCATGTGCGATACAAATTGGTATGTGTCATGGTGCACAGATGCATAATCAATTGCATTGTAAAATGTCGTGACAAGCTCGGGGCAATAATACACATCATAGTCGTTATTATCATAGACTAATGAATACCAACTCCATGAACGTATCCTATCCACTAAAATATGTCCATATCCCATACTATCATTCAATAGCACTGAAAAATCTCTTTCCGCATACAAATTTGGTGCCATCTATGCTAAGGAATTGTAACACAAAGGATTTAGAGAGAGAAAGTTGCAAACCACCCCCGGAGATCTTGGGGGAAATCCAAACAGCAGTGCAGAAGGCACTCAGGAAAGAGGTTGAAAAAGTTATTCTGGATTTACAACCAGCAGAGGAAATCGGCCGAGCAGACTTTTTCTGAACATGAGAGACGGCCGGAATGCAGTGGATCTGCGGCCAGGAAAGGGTTTTTGCGGCAGAGTTGAAGAATCTGGGGAAGGAAATTTTGACAGAGGTTGGGTTTGGAAGAGGCTTCTCAGATCTGAAGGGATTCGGCGTTTGAGGGAGAAGAGGCAAGTAAAGAGTGTTTTTATAGGGGTAGGTAAAAAAAAAAACTTCCAAAAATATCCCTAGGTCAAAGGTAATATTACAACCCTTGGTCAAAGGAATTTGAAAAAGAATCCTAAGGAAAGAGAATTCTTAGGAATGTGAAACTAAAATAAGCAAAAAAAAAAAATCCTAAAAAAAAATTGTATTTACAAAAAGTGTAAAAGAAAAGTATTTACAAATGTGGACCCCAAAATGATATTCAGGAAAGTATGCAGGAAACTATACAGATGAAAATATCACAAATAAACTGGGTCACAAAGACCCAATTCGTGAACTTCGTGTGACATATCTTCCGTGGTAAAAAATGGCTTGAGACGTTGACCGTTAACAGTAAATTTGTTGCCATTAGTTGGGTCAAGAATCTCGACTGCACCATGAGAGAAGACAGTTTGAACAATAAATGGCCCTGACCACCTGGTTCGCAGTTTACCAGGAAAAAGGTGGAGTCGAGAATTATACAACAGAACCTTCTGTCCAGGAACAAAGATTTTCCTGTGAATGGATCTATCGTGAAATAGCTTGGTTCTGTTCTTCGTGATCCGAGCGTTATCGTATACCTCGTTTCGTAACTCTTCAAGCTCAGATAGCTGCAGCTTCCTTAGAACACCGGCTTTATCCAAATCTAGATTCAGCTGCTTTAAAGCCCATAGTGCACGGTGTTCTAACTCAACGGGCAAATGACATGGTTTTCCAAATATAACTCTGTACGGAGACATATCGAGGACAGTCTTGTAAGCGGTCCTATATGCCCATAAGGCATCGTTCAGTTTGATGGACCAATCCTTACGATTCTGTCCTACAGTTTTCTCCAGAATGAGTTTTATCTGTCTGTTTATTACCTCAACTTGCCCATTGGTTTGAGGATGATAAGCCGTGGATAGTTTATGAGTAATAGAGTATTTCCACATCAAGGCTTCAAAAGCCCTATTGCAAAAATGACTCCCATTGTCGCTCAGTATCGCACGGGGGGCTCCGAAGCGCGAAATGATGTTCTCTCTTAAAAACTTAATGACAACTTGGTTGTCATTTGTCCGTGTAGGAATCGCTTCAGCCCACTTAGAAACATAATCTACGGCTACCAAGATGTATTGGTTACCGTAGGACAGAGGAAAGGGTCCCATAAAATCGATGCCCCAGAGGTCGAAAATTTCGACTTCCAAGATGGGTGTGAGGGGCATCATGTTTCTTTGTGTAATACGACCCGTCATTTGACATCTATCACAAAGCTTGCAAAAGGTATAGGCATCCATAAAGAGAGTGGGCCAATAGAATCCACTCTGAAGCACTTTTTCCGCAGTTTTCCGTGGACCAAAGTGTCCACCGCAAGCTAACTTGTGACAGAATGTCAAAACACTCTGATGTTCATCCTCTGGAAGGCATCTCCGTATAATTTGGTCAGGACAGTACTTAAATAAATACGGTTCATCCCAAAAGAAGAACCGCATTTGTCTCAGGAAACGATGTTTGTCTTGTCCTGACCAATGGGAAGGAATTTGCCTGGTAGCCAGGTAATTCACTATATCGGCATACCAGGGCTCTCCACGTATCTCGAGAATGTGCTCGTCAGGAAAGTCTTCATTAATCGGTATTTTCTCATGAGGTGCGTTCGGGATTCTTGACAAATGATCCGCAACCACGTTCTCAACGCCCTTTTTATCTTTTATCTCCAAGTCAAACTCTTGCAAAAGAAGGATCCATCGAATCAATCTTGCCTTAGCGTCCTTCTTTTGCATCAAGTACCTCAGGGCGGAGTGATCAGTAAAAATTATGGTCCTGGACCCTAGCAGATATTGTCGAAATTTCTCCAACGCAAAAACAACCGCTAAAAATTCCTTTTCAGTGGTCGTGTAATTGAGTTGGGCATCGTTTAGCGTTCTGCTAGCATAATAGATCACGTGCTGCCTATTATCAATACGCTGTCCTAAAACAGCGCCTATAGTAAAGTCAGAGGCGTCACACATGATCTCAAACGGTTTGGTCCAGTCTGGTGCAGAGATGATCGGCGCAGAGACAAGTCTATCCTTAAGCTCTTTCCACGATTTGTGACATTCCTTATCAAAAATGAAGGGTACATCTTTCCCTAGGAGATTTGTCAAAGGTCTCGCAATGTTGCTAAACCCTTGAATGAATCTCCTATAGAAACCAGCGTGCCCTAAGAAAGATCTAATGTCTTTTAAACATTGTGGTTCAGTGAGCTTGGTAATAACCTCCACCTTCGACTTGTCAACCTCGATTCCTATTCTTGATATCTTGTGTCCCAGTACAATTCCGTGCTTGACCATGAAATGACACTTTTCCCAATTAAGTGTCAAATTCTTTTCCGTGCATCGTTGCAAAACCAACTTCAGATGGTACAAGCACTGCTCAAATGAATCCCCATATATCGAAAAGTCATCCATAAAAATTTCTAAAAATTTCTCCACCATGTCCGAGAACAGGCTCAACATGCAACGTTGAAACGTTGCTGGAGCATTGCAAAGGCCGAAGGGCATCCTTCGGTATGCAAATGTTCCAAACGGACAGGTGAAGGTTGTCTTATCTTGGTCCTCAGGAGCAATTGGGATCTGATTATATCCTGAATATCCATCCAGGAAACAGTAATACTCGTGCCCCGCCAATCTTTCCAGCATTTGATCGATAAATGGAAGAGGAAAGTGGTCTTTACGTGTGGCACTATTTAGTTTCCTGTAATCAATACAAACTCGAATCTTCGTTGGAAGACGTGTTTGTATTAATTCTTTATTCTCATTCTCCACAACCGTAAATCCAGCTTTCTTAGGCACAGCATGAACTGGACTAACCCATTGACTATCGGATATGGGATATATGATCCCATTGTCTAAGAGTTTCAGAATCTCCGATCTAACAGCTTCTTGCATAATTGGGTTAAGTCTCCGCTGTGGGTCTCTTTTAGGCTTAGCATCTTCCGTCAAGTGAATTCTATGTTGGACAATGGAAGGACTAATCCCCTTGATATCAGCCATAGTCCAACCAATGGCTTCTCTATTTTCCCTTAGCACTTTCAGAAGGTCCTCTTCTTGTTGTTCCGTGAGATTGGATGCAATGATAACAGGAAAGGACTCTTTCTCACCCAAGTACTTGTACTTGAGATGGTCGGGAAGAACCTTAAGCTCAGTAGAAGGGACAGGATCTATCAATGATTGCTCATGGTGCAAGGGAAGAATAGGGGTGGAATTAGTAGTCCTTTCAACAATTTGATCAAGAGTTAGGTCATCAGATTCTAACTCAAATTCCTCTTCAGATTCATATTCCATCTCCTCCACGTGTTCGCTGGTTAATCCCTCTATCAAGTTTACATCAAAAGACTCATGTTCCACATCCCTTGGCTGCTTCCCCAGATGGAAGACATTCACCTCCTTCGTCATATCTCCGAACGTCAGCCGCATTGATCCATTTCGGCAGTTGATGATCGCATTCGCGGTGGCTAAGAAAGGACGTCTTAGAATGACAGGTGTCTGCGCTCTGTGATTGTGTACGGGTTGTGTCTCAAGAACGACAAAGTCCACGGGGTAAATGAATTCCCCGACCCGTATCAAAACATCTGTAATCTCCCCCTTGGGAATCTTTACAGAGCGGTCAGCCAACTGTATGGTCATCTGGGTTGGACGAAGATTGCCTAACCCTAACTGCTGGTATACGGAAAAGGGAAGAAGATTGATGCTTGCGCCCAAGTCTAGCAAAGCCCTATTTACAGTGGTCTGCCCTATGATACAAGAAATGGTAGGGCTCCCTGGATCTTTGTACTTTACAGGGATTGGACCATTAAGCAATTCACTCAGGTTGGAAGCCAAAAAGACTTTCTTAGGGACATTTGCCTTTCTCTTCTTAGTACACATCTCTTTCAGAAACTTGGCGTATGATGGGACCTGTTGAATAGCATCTAAGAGAGGGACATTGATTTGTACTTGGTTAAATATCTCTCTTATCTTCTCCATGTGAGCATTATTCTTATGATTATTGAGCCTGTTTGGAAAGGGTACAACAGGCTTATATGTTTGCTCATCAACTTTCTCTTTTCCTTTAGACTGGGATGTAGATGGTTGTGAACTTGAAGAAGAACTATTTTGCATGGGTTGGATTGGAACAGAAGGTGGTGGTATTGGCACAGATTTTGGAGACTGATTTGAAACCTTATTGTCTATATGTTTCCCAGACCTAAGGATATGAATGGCTTGGCATTGGCTTTGGCTGGGTCCCGAGTTTTCAACTTCGTGCAGAGGAAAATGAGCTTTGGGATTAGGCACAGGTTGGCTAGGCAGCATTCCTTTTTGCCTTTCAATTAGGGAATTAGCCAACTGTCCTATTTGGATTTGCAGTTTATTCATATCCTGCTGCTGATTGTTCATCATAGCTGCTTGGGTTTTCGACAAGGTTTCAATCATTTTCTCCAATTCGGAAATTTTCTTATCTGAAGGATTGGGTGGTTGATGCTGTTGTTGTTGTTGATACTGGGGTTGAAAATTAGCTTGATATGGCACAGAATTTTGATATGGTTGGAATCTGGGTGGACTATGATATGAATTAAAATTTGGTGGGTTTTGGTGGTAAGTCGGTGGATGTGCCTGAGCAGGGTATTGTTGATGTGGAAATGGTTGTCTCGGCTGCTCAGGGCCAGACTGACTCCAAGAGAAGTTCGGATGGTTTCGCCATCCCGGATTATAGGTTTTGGAGTAAGGATTGTAGGTGGGTCTGGTGTACATGGCATTCGTATTCTCCTGAAAATTTTGAGAGTAATACACTGGACACTCTTCCAACACATGATTCAAATCATGGCAGTAAGTACAACCCGGGTGGATTATAGGTGCAGGGCTAGCCATAGATGATGGGCTAGCTACTGATGATGGGTTGACTTGACTAACAACAGAATTTTCCCTGGATTCTAGCAATTCAATCCTCTTCATCAACTGAGTTATCTTAGCCTCTGCAGCTATCGAGGATCCTATAGAATGTAAACCAGTTCTGGAAGTTGTTGGTGTGGGTTTCTCAGAGCAGGATTCCCACTGGATAGTTTTCTCCGCTAGAGCCTCAAAAAGATCCCAACCCTGATCTTCATCCTTCTTTAAGAACTCTCCTTGACACATGGTTTCAAGGAGAGTCTTGGTCTGATAGTCAAGCCCATCATATATAATCTGGCACTGGCGCCACTTTTCTATACCATGATGGGGACACAGGGCTACTAGGTCTTTGAAGCGCTCAAAGTACTTCCAAAACGGCTCATTGGGTTCTTGTTTGAATTGCATTATATTTTTGCGCATAAGAGCTGTCTTATGAATAGGATAAAACTTCTTAAGAAAGACCTTAACGAAATCATCCCAAGAAGAAATCGAGCTAACTGGGAGATTATAAAGCCACTTCTTAGCAATATCCTTCAATGCGAAAGGTATGAACCTAAGTCTGACAGCATCTTCAGTAAGCTGGGAAATCCTCATCATAAGGCATACTTCTTCAAACTCTCGGATGAAGATGTACGCATCCTCAGATTCAAGGCCATGGAATCGTGGAAGAGTGTTTATAAACTGGGGTTTCAACTCAAAATTATTTCCGTTTGTGTTTGGGAGGAGAATGCAAGATGGCAGTGATGTGCGAATAGGATAAAACTTGTCCTGCAACGACACGTTGTTCGTCATGACTGGAATTGTGTCAAGTGGTGGTGTATGTGGCAGTGTAGAAATTCTTACAAGCCTAGCAGAATCTGGGTCCCGAAACCACTGTTGCATACACAATCACAGTCAACGTGCACCTTTCAATCAAGCGGAAAAGGAAAAATAACAATCAAGAAAAAAGAAAAATCAATCCAAGCTTTCTAGGTTTCCTGGACCTAGACGACTCCTAACGATAGATCGTCCACAGGAGGTTTGGTGTGGACTTTGACTATAAGTAAATCGGCCAGGGAAGGGTAAGGTTGTTGGGAGGTTTTCCGTCCGAAGACGTTCCTTAATTAAGTAACCAACAATCTTCGGGCTTTCGGCCCTCAACCCCTTTCCTAGACACCGATTTTACAAAAGTCACTTTCCAACACTTTTCCCCGGTAGGAAAATCTCCTAGATGAGTCCGGATGTCCCTAGGGCCAACGTCTAGCAATTTTTATTTAGAAGCTTAGGATTGTGAGTACGTGAGGAAAATGGTTTGTGGGCTAAGGAAGGGGTGATAAAATCCCCACCTTATCTTTGTTATGGGTTATGCCCTTAAAGTTGATTCGTGCAAGTGTACAATATAACAAACAAGGATCACCCAAAGCTTAATTAAATTAAACAAAGAGTGAATCCTAGTCTATATGCTATGCTTACGTACCTTGTCCCACGCGCTCTTCAACAGTAAATGCAAAGTAATTGAAAGACACGTGCCTATAATGCAAGATGTCTAAACAATTTTTAACAATTTACACCAAATTTTTTACTGTTGATTAGCAAATATCAGGTGAAGAATACAAGATTTCAGGTATATCAGCAGAAGTAATTAGCAGAGAGCAAAGCCCTGCAGAAAACAGATTAGTAGTGAACTCCTCTGTGCCGCGATTCTACGGCAAAAGCCAAGAATCTGCGGCACTTTGGAGGGATCCTGGTCTCTGCTTTCGAGAGCAGAGGCCCAGGTCCACTTGTATGTTTCTGATGTGCAAAAATTTCTGAATCTTCAACCTGTACCTGCAACAGAGAAGATATATCGTTTAGTTTCTCACTTTTAAAAATACCGTTGCTCTCCCCGGCAACGGCGCCAAAAATTGGTTGTGTATCAACAAGGTATGTGAAGTTCTTGCACAAGAATTAGGTATTAAAGATAAGGTTTAGAGTTCACCTTTGATCTTGTTCACTTCAAATATGTAATTGATATACCTTGTCCAATCTTTCGCTATAGCATATAGCTATACCGAGTCGAACCACAAGGAGAGCTAGAGTAGAAGCGTTACGATATGAGTGAGAAAAAGAAACGAGATCTCTTCTTTGTTAATTACACAATTGCAAGAAATGTACAAGAAATGGTGGATTGGTTCATTGTGGAAAAAGAAATTCAATTGTGGAAAAAGAAATGAAAAGAATGAAGTGTAATGTAAAGAAAAGAATGCTAGAAGAAAGTGTGTAAACTCTTTTGATAGAAAGATGCATGGCTAGCCTAACTACACCTCATTGCTAACATACTAACTCTATGTTGATTGCAAGATTGCCTCATATTGAATCATAGGCAATTGAAGATAGCTTGCATGTTTAAGTGTGGTCTTCCTTCTTGAAGACTAGTGTTCCTTTTTAGTTAGTTAGCTTGATACCTCATCTTGAATCTTAGGTTCTCTTACTAGATGTTCATTGAGGAACTATAGGCTTGGTACTCAATTAGTGCTAGGGTTAGAAGAATCAAAAACTCTTTTGAACATTCATATCTTAACTACAAAGTTAGCTTGAAGTACATGAGTTGATCTTGCTACACAAGTGACACATCCTTGGTGATCCATCCTTATGTTTCATCAAAGGCTCTTATAAGAGGCACATAATTCATATTGAGATCTAACAAGCCACTACCAAAGGATACAACCATACTTCATTGGAATTCACAAGAAACATAGAATTATGCAAGAATTGAAGTAGACAATCAACCAAGAGATAGTAGTAGCTAGGTGAGTCTTAGCTAGCCATGCAACAAGAACTTAGCCCTCCATTAAACTAATAACAAAGCTACAATTCTCCATAAAAAGCAAAGATCTAAGCAATTAAACTAGAACTAGAATTAAATGCAAGAAATTAAAGCATATTAAAAGAAAGCATAATCAAGTCTTGCAAAGAGAAGATGAAAGCTCTATTGATGAATCCTTGATTCAAGAGTGTCACTCTCTTGATTACAAGCTCTCAAACTGAAATCTCTCTCTCAATTTGTCTAGAACTCAAGGAGGAAGGAGAAGAGAACTAAAAACCTAGAACAAAAATTACAACAAATCCCTAATTTTCTCTCTCTCTTCACTGCCTGCACGCACGAACCCTGGTCACCTATTTATAGACATTTTTGAGAAGCTTCTGGAGCCTTGGTGGTTGCCACAAAATCCGGGCCCCAACGGCCTCTCAACTGCCGCAGATACGCGGGAAAATCCCGGAATCTGTGGCAGAATCTGGGCCGTTGGGCCCAGATTTTCTGGTGGGATTTGGTAGTTGGGTAGTTAGCCACGTGGACTACTTGGATTCTCCAATTGGCGCGCGGATCTTGGTGAGATTTGATTTGATCTTTTTGGCTCTTTTTGATTTAACCCCTTTAATTATCACTAATTAAAGTGGTTAATGACTTCTTCTCTTTAAAGTGTGGATCTGCAAAAATAGAGAAACTAGGGATTAAAAATCACATTTAATATACAATATGCAAGGTATAAAGGTGGTATAAAATGCAAATATGTGTAACAATCATGTGCATATAGTGAGTACAAATGAACAATGAAGTGCAAACATATATGAATCAATTTGTTGCTCACCACTTGTACATGTATACATCCAAGTTTTGACAAAAACTACATCTAAACTAGTATTTACCACATGAAGCACAATCATAAAAACAAACATGCTAAAAATCATCAAATGAAAGCATGTAAATAAACTTAGGAGTTTTAGAGATAGCTACCAACACATGAACTATACTCCAAATCTCCAAAACATGGTGGTCGTCCCACCAAACCTCCTTGATAGCGGTGCATCAAAAGTATGTCCATCATGTCCATGTGCATCCACCATCAAGGCACCATCCCTCTCACGTTTTGTGAGAGCCCGCACCTACATCAAAAACACAAGGTGGAGATTTTGGTACCCATTTTCTTTTGGGTCCTTGAGGGTTAGCATTGTAAGGAACCCAAACATTCTTTTTATTAGCAAAATTTGAGACATTTATCTTATCATAACAAAATTTTGCTAAATGGCCATTGCGGCCACAATGTGTACATTTGTACACTCTAGGATGCATATGAGTGTGAGTGTGGTCATGGCGTGCACAGTGTGCATATGCATGATGTGCGTGTTGTGCATGAGTATGTGGAGTTTGTTTCTTTGAAAACAAGGACTCCAATTTAGAATGATTAAAAGCACATTTGATCAAAGTTGAGCTTAAACAATTAATTTTATTTTTCAAAATTTTAATCTCATTTTGATTAATAGTGGCATGTAAAGCATGGTGAGATTGAGAATCATTACTCTTTTTCTTTTTAAAAACATTAACTTTTTTTTTCAAAAATTTTTCTTTTTAAAGAGTTGTTTTCTTGCAAAGCAACTTCCTTTTGTTTTTCCACCAAAACAGTTTTATTTTTCAATGAAGTATTTCCTTCACAAAGATCATTTAATTTAGAAAGCAAGGAAATATTTTCATTTTTCAAACATTCATTCTCTTTTGAAATATTTTCAAAATTTTCTTGCAAAGAATCTTTTTCATTTAGCATGCAATCAAATTTGTTTTTCATTTTCTTATTATCTTTTCTAAGCATGTCATATTTTTCAATTAGTTGTTGACAAAATGAAGTAAGCTCATCATAAGACATGTCAACATCTTCTTCTACCTCGGATTCGGTAGTTACCTCAAGGGGGTTATCCCCTTGGACCATGTAGCACACGTTGGAAGCGTCACTTCCAACATCCGAGTCGCTCCCCGCATAATATTGTTCTTTTTCATCAAGGGAGATGATGGTGTTTCATACTACAAAAGCCGAATCAATGTTAGAAACTCTAGATAAATATTCATCATTTAGGGTACTTTTCAAAGCATGAATAGCCTTTACATTAGCCTCAAAATATTTGCCATTTAAACAATAAGAATCTTTAATAGTGACAAAATAAACATGAATCCCTAAGGCTTTGAGGTATAAAGACATCTTAACCTTCCAAGTTTGGATGTTAAGAATGTCAAAGGTGGGAGGTGACATGAAATCCATAGTGTGTGTAAATAAATATTGTGATTAGCTAAAAAATGAGGATCTTTAACTCTAGGTTGTAAGACCCAAATCAAGAGCACTTGGCTCTGATACCACTTGTAATCACTTAGAGGGGGTGAATAGGTGATGGCTAATCTAATGGTCAATTAATGCGGAATTAAAAACTTATTAAATTAAACACCAAGCATAACACAAGAGTGTAGCTGGATTCCCCGTGAAGGGCTCTGGACTAACTCCTCAAGATTCCTCTGAATAAGAGTTGAGGTGCCGCGTTGGCTCTCTTAGTTGAATACTAGTGTTAGCAAACAAACCCCAAGCATATAACAATTATGAACACAAGAATATATCTAACAATTAAAGATGAAAGCAATAGAAGCATGCAAGATATAAACAAGTAAGAGATAGAGAGAGCAATCACAAACACGGGAGATTTGTTTCGAGGTTCGAGCACACTTGCTCTACGTCCCTGCCTTCAACACTATGAAGGATTTTCACTAAAATCGATCCCACCGGATCACTTGGTGTCGCAACACCTACAAGCTCTTTGGACTCTCTAGTCCCTCTCTTGTTCCCGCAAGAACACACCGCAAGCCCACTAGCTCGCCGAGGCCGCACCTCAAACACCGAGTTCACACGCGAACTCGAAACACCGCGAACCCGCAAGTCCACCTCCTCAAATACAAGAAAGAACTCTTGGTGATCTAAACACTTTGATCACCAATAAAAACTCTCACAATAACACTCCTATAGATAGATATAGCAATGGATAGCTCAAGTGTTTGTATGAGAAAACTAGGATTGAAATGGTGGTGAAAAACATAAGAAAATCACTTTTGAAAACTCTCATTTTGAATGGAAGTATTTGGCTCTAAAATAAGTGGAGAAAACCTCTTAAAAGAGTTGGTAAAACTGGCTCAAAATCCACTTAAAAATCTTAGATAAAACAGCCCCAAAAGCCCCCTTTAAATAGGCCTAGAAAAAACTAGCCGTTGGGTAATTTTTCAGCCCTGGCGGCTGACGGTCGACCGGCCCGGTCGACCGCCAACAGTCAGAATTCTAACCGTTGGAGCCTCCGTCGATCGGCCCAGTCGACCGCGGCCTGGAACAGAGAGCAGAGCTCTCTGCCGGTCGACCGGGCCGGTCGACCGGGGCTTTCCAGAGAGCAGAAGCTCTCTGGCGGTCGACCGGCCCTCCAGCAAACTTGGCGTGCACATTCTGTGCACGTCGGACGACCGTCCTGGTCGACCGGCAGAAGCCAGGTCAGGTTAGTTAAGGGATTTAAAATGTTTACTTTTTATCTAAAATAAAATCCCATAAATTCACGAAAAATCTACAAAAATAGTTTCAATATTATACTTTGATAATCAAACATGAGCAAAATCAAGACATGTTACAAACAATTTGAACTATTTTTATAACTTAGAAATTTTGGCTAAAATCGAAAACCGTATTTTTCCAAAATAGATTTTTCAAAACTTCTCCAAATACAAAAACAAGATATTTTAAACACTTTTAAAGCATAGAGTGTAAGGATATGATCTATTACACATACATGATGAAATATCTATGTTTTTGATGTTGGTCCCGAGATGATGCCAAATGCGGAACTTTCTCTGTTGGCACTTATAGATCTAAACTACAAAGTCAACACAAATACTAACAAAGAAGGATTAAGTTATACAAATAAATAACTTGCAATAAAAGGAAAAGTAAATCTCAGAAAGTTAGACAAACGCAAACACGAGAGATTTATCCTAGTTCGGTCCTTGTGACCTACATCCAGTCCCAAGCCACCCGCTTGTGATTTTCCTTTATCCTTGATTTTGTACACCCAAAATCACAACCATGCACACCACTTGACAAATCCCATTTGCCAAATGTGTACACCTTCTCTTCCATTAAGAGAACAATCTTCACCTTGTACAACTGCTTCTACACCAAGAAGACACCCGTGTACAATGATTGCTTTGAGTATTACAACACTTTCTTAGAAGCCTTGGTACTGTGTATGAACGTGGACAAGGTCTAGTATAGGAGAAACTTCATAGAACTTCACTAGAGAATCAGAATTTGGTGAAGAACTGAAGTGGGAACAGTTTTCAGGATTGGCAGAATTTTGATCTTAGAAAACTGAAGATTTGGATTGGTATTTGGCCTTTGGATTAACCACCCTTTATATAGCTGCACTCTAGGAGTAGTTAGGGTAGTTAATAGGTGCCTTTTGAATGTTCAAACGTTGGAAAACGTTGCACAAAAGACCAACAATCAGAAACTGTCTAACAGTCAGAACTGCCTATAGTCGACTTGCCTTTTGAGTTAGTCGACTAGACTAGGCAATTTTTCAAAGGGTAGTCGACTATGTTTGACTATAAGTCGACTAGGATAGGATAAGTTCGAATGACAGTTTTCTGGATAACTGAATCAAGTCGACTGCAACTAACTTTCAAGTCGACTGGACCAGCTATTAGTCGACTAGGGGCAAGGGATTAGTCGACTACAAATGCTATTAGTCGACTATGTTTGACTGTCAAGTCGACTAATGCACAAACAGAGAGTTGGGTTTCTTTTGGACACAAGACTAGTCGACTAGGAGGTTTGGGTTAGTCGACTACCAAGTGGATTAGTCGACTTGAGATAGGTATTAGTCGACTAATGGACTATGATATGTGTGTGTGCATCAAGGCTTTTTACATGCTATTTTATATTTACAAAACACATCACATCAACTCTCTTTGGGACATCTTGATTATGAAGAACTCTTGATTCGTCGTGTGTTAGAGCTCCAAATGAAATGCTTCACAAATGTCTTCATCGAAATATGTTCCAACATTTGACATTAAGCTCTAAAACGGTTTTGGTTAAAACATATATACTTTGAATTCCAAAAACCAAACCGGTATTTTTCAAAAAGAAAACTCTTTTGTATTTTTTCAAAGTAAAAATTCTTTTATGAAAACTCATCTAAATCAAGAGTGTGTGTGTATATGGTATACTTGAGCAATCCACCAACTATTCTATCTTTTACATTTTAATCTAAAAATAAAATCTTATAAAAACAAACCTAGACACAAGTCTTGATCATGAAGGTCTTCACTTGAAGTCTTCTCATCTTATTGACTTGGTCCAAACATGATCCAACGAGCTAGAGTCCTCTTGAGTACTTTATGTGGTCTTGATGCACAAGCTCTTGAATCAAACCGTGCTAGCTCCAAAACTTGACTTTAAATCCTTTGTTGAAGCTAAACACCAACTAAGATCTTGATCATAAATCTGAGATTAAATAAACACAAGATCATTAGTACTATAACTACATGAGTTAATCATCATCAAAACTAGAGTGATGGGCCTTTGGGCCAACAATCTCCCCTTTTTGATGATGACAAAACTCATGGAGTTATATATGCATGGATTAAAGTAAAGCTTCAAAGAAGCTCCCCCTTAACTCATGCATAGCAATAAGCAAATAAATATGCAATGAAAGCTCATAAACATGTATGCAAATACAAGGAGATAAACATGCCAATCAAGCATAAAACTCATCAAATTCTTTTTCTTCTATTTGCAATACAAAACATATATGCATAAACATAAATCCTTCTCCCCCTTTATGAATAAAGTAAGAAAAACATGCATATATACCAAATACTTCTCCCCCTATTGTGAGTTATGGCATACTTTCGCATAAGAGCTTCAAAGGTTCTGTTGTAAAAGTGAGTGCCATTATCACTGATGATAGCACGAGGGGTTCCGAAGCGTGAAAAAATGTTCTCTTTTAAAAATTTTATGACAACTTTGTTATTATTAGTTTTACAAGGAATGGCTTCTACCCACTTGGACACATAATCCATAGCAACCAATATGTATTGGTTTCCAAATGAATTAGGAAATGGACCCATAAAGTCGATGCCCCAAACATCAAAGAATTCTATTTCTAGAATTGGGTTGAGGGGCATCAAATTTCGTTTTGAGATCCTTCCTACCATTTGGCATATATGGCAAGTCTTGCAAAATTCATACGCATCCTTGAACAAAGTGGGCCAATAGAACCCGCTTTGTAGCACTTTTTCAGCAGTCTTGCGTGGACCAAAGTGTCCACCGCATGCAAGTTCATGACAAAAGGATAGAACACTCTTAACCTCCTCATCGGGAATGCATCTCCTAATAATTTGGTCATAACAGTACTTAAAAAGATATGGTTCCTCCCAAAAGAAATACCGGACTTGGGATAAGAACCGGTATAAATCATTTTTGGACCAATGAGACGGAGTTTGGTTTGTAACTAAGTAATTCACTATATCAGAAAACCAAGGTTCCCTAGAGATAGCTAAGAGATTTTCATCAGGAAAATCCTCATTTATGGGTAATTCGTTGCATGGAGAATTAGGGATCCATGAGATATGGTCAGCAACGACATTTTCTCCGCCTTTTTTTATCTCGAATCTCAAGATCGAATTCTTGAAGAAGGAGGATCCAACGAATGAGTCGGGCCTTGGCATCCTTCTTCATCATGAGGTACCTAAGCGCAGAATAATCGGTGAAAATGGTGGTTTTGGACCCTAGTAGGTAGGACGAAATTTCTCTAAGGCAAACACTACTGCCAAGAATTCCTTCTCAGTCGTAGTGTAGTTCAATTGAGCATCGTTGAGAGTCCTACTAGAGTAGTAAATCACATGCTTCTTGTTATCAACGCGTTGTCCTAGGACAGATCCTATGGCAAAATCAGAAGCATCGCATATGATTTCGAATGGCTTAGACCAATCCGGAGCAGATATGATTGGTGCAGAAATAAGCTCTCTCTTAAGCTTCTCCCAAGAATTCATGCATTCAATATCGAAAGTGAAGGATACATCCTTAGCTAACAGATTAGTCAAGGGCCTAGCAATTTTGCTAAAATCCTTGATAAATCTTCGGTAGAAACCAGCGTGTCCTAAGAAGGATCTAATGTCCTTAACGCATTTGGGCATGGGAAGCTTAGCAATAACCTCAATTTTAGCTCTGTCCACTTCAATTCCTTTCTTGGAAATTCATGAGCCAAGATAATTCCATGTTTAACTATGAAGTGGCATTTCTCCCAATTCAGTGTCAGATTTTTCTCAGCACAACGTTGGAGGACAAGTTCTAAATGGTGGAGACATTGAGTGAATGAATCTCCGTAGATGGAAAAATCATCCATAAAGATCTCTAAGAATTGTTCTACCATATCAGAGAAAAGACTCAACATGCAACATTGAAACGTTGCTGGGGCATTGCATAAGCTGAAAGGCATTCGACGATAAGCAAATGTCCCAAATGGACATGTGAATGTAGTCTTTTCTTGGTCCTCAGGAGCAATAGGGATCTGATTATACCCCGAGTAACCGTCCAAGAAACAGTAATACTCGTGACCCGCCAAACGTTCAAGCATTTGATCAATGAAGGGAAGTGGAAATGGTCCTTACAAGTTGCAGCATTAAGCTTCCTATAGTCGATGCAAACTCGGATCTTCGTGGGAAGTCGAGTTTGGACCAACTCTTTGTTCTCATTTTCCACTATGGTGAAACCGGATTTCTTTGGAACCGCGTGAACAGGACTGACCCATTAGCTATCAGAAATGGGATAAATTATCCCATTGTCTAAGAGTTTTACAATTTCAGCATGAACAGCCTCTTGCATTTAGGGTTTAACCTACGTTGCGGGTCTCTTTTAGGTGTGGCATCTTCATTGAGATGAATGCGTGTTGAACGATGGTCGGACTTAATCCCTTGATATCAGTCATAGTCCAACCAATGGCTTCCCTATGTTTTCTTAGAATTGCTTTAAGATCTTCTTCTTCCCTGTCATTTAAATGGGAGGCAATGATGACAGGAAAGGTCTCTTGTTCGCCTAGATAGACGTACTTGAGATGCGCAGGTAAGGCTTTCAATTCTAAGGAAGAGGAAGGCTGGTTGGAAGGACTAGTCAAATTTATTGGCTCCATTATTGGTGAAATAGGGTTCGAGGCCCAATTCACATCAGAATCTACAACCTGATTAAGATTAAAGTCGTCAGACTCTAACCCGAAGTCACACTCATTTCTAGTTCCAATTCTTCCCTATGTTCACTTGTTAAGTTCTCAATTAGGTTGACTTCAAATGTTTGGTCCTCAAGATAGCAGGGTTGTTTTCCTAGATTGAAGACATTGATTTCTCTAGTCATGTCCCCAAAGGTTAACCTCATGGACCCATTCCTACAATTGATGATGGCATTGGCAGTAGAAAGGAATGGTCGCCCTAGGATAACAGGAGTTTGAGCCCTATGATTGGAGTTGGACACAGGTTGTGTCTCCAGAACTATGAAATCGACAGGGTAAATAAACTCCCCTACCCAGATCAGGACATCATTAATCTCCCCTTTTGGAACTTTTACTAAATGGTCAGCCAGTTGGATAGTGACTCGAGTTGGACTAAGATCGCCCAACCCGAGTTGTTGATAAACTGAGAATGGAAGCAAGTTGATACTTGCCCCCAAGTCAAGAAGTGCATGACTAATCTCGGCTTGTCCTATTGTGCAGGCAATGGTGGGATTACCTGGATCCTTGTACTTGACAGGGATCAGACCCGATAGTAGCTCACTAATGTTAGTGGCTAAGAAGACCTTTTTGGGTACATTAGTCTTTCTCTTCTGGATGCACATGTCCTTAAAAAACTTAGCATAGGAAGGGACTTGTTGGATGACATCAAGAAGTGGCACATTTATCTTCACTTGATTAAATATCTCAATTATCTTGTCCATGTGTGGATTTTGCTTGTTGTTTTTCAGCCTATTAGGAAATGGTACTATAGGCTGGTGCACCTGACTGGTTGACTTATTTTTTTCAGATTCGTCAGAATTGGAAGGATTTGGATTAGATGAGGTGGATGCTTGATTGTGGTTGTGCTAAATGGGATTGGTTGGCGTTGACACTTGATTATCAACTCTCTTTCCTGACCTCAATGTATGAACAGTATTACATTGATTTAATGAATGATCCTCAGCCAAATGAGCTTGTTGAGAATTCCTCAGATTGGTTATTGGCTGACTAGGCAGGGTACCCTTCTGCCTCTCATTCTGTGGAGTGGCTAGTTGGCTCATTTGAACCTCTAACCTCTGTATAGTTTGCATGAGAGAATCTTGATTTTTCATGTATCTTTCCATGTTTCTTTCAAAGTCAGTCATTCTCCTTTCTAGTTGAGGATTCTGGAAGGAGGTTTGTGGAGCTTGGTTGGGAAAGTATTGTTGATAGTTTGAAAAGTTAGGTGGATGGTTGGGAGAATTATTATGAAAATTGGAGAATTTGGGTTGATGATTGGAAGAATTATTGGCATGATGGAAGTGGCTAGCATGATTTAATCGTGAATGGTCATTATTATTTTGGCTCTATGAGAAATTAGGGTGATTTCTCCAGCCAGAATTGTATGTTGGTGCGTAAGGATTATTGTTCGGCCTTGAAAAGGCGGCATTCATCGGTTCATGGTATTGTTGCTGAGCCTGAAACACAGGGTACTCCTCGAACACATGATTCATGGCTTGACAGTAAGTGCAGCCCGGAGTTGGAAATTGGTTTGGGCTGACTTGATTGACTGGACTTAGTTCCTTCGTTTCTAGAGCTTCCAGTCTTCTTTCTAGGTTAGCTAACTTAGCCTCATTAGCGATGGATGATTCGATAGAATGGAGACCTCCTTTTGAAGAGATGGAGTTAGGATCCTAGAGGTCTCACTAGTAGGTTCCCATTGGATGGTCTTTTTAGCTAGGTTTTCATACAAATCCCATCCTTCATTTTCATCCTTCTGTAAGAATCCCCCTTGGCACATACTTTCTAAGAGAGTTTTGGTAGAATAGTCTAAACCGTCATAAAGAATTTGGCATTGTCGCCATTTCTCTATTCCATGATGTAGACATTGGACAAGGAGGTCTTTAAAGCGTTCAAAGTACCTCCAGAACGGTTCACTCGGTTCTTACTTGAATTGCATGATTGTCTTCCTAATGAGAGCGGTCTTATGAATTGGATAGAATTTCTTCAAGAAGAGCTTGATAAAACCATCCCAAGATGTGATAGAACCGGCCGCTAAGCGGTAAAGCCATTTCTTTGCTAAGTCCTTAAGTGCGAAAGGGACAAATCTCAACCTAATAGCATCGTCTACAAGGTGTGAGATTTTCATCATTAGACATACTTCCTCAAATTCTCTTATGAAGAAGTAAGCATCTTCGGACTCTAAGCCATGAAACTTGGGGAGTTGTTGATGAATTGAGGCTTGAGCTCAAAATTGTATTCACCAACCGATGGAAGTAGAATGCAAGATGGAAGTGAGGTTCTAATGGGATAGAACCTATCCTGCAATGATGTTGATTGGGCCATTACCGGACTGGTCTTGGTTCAAACTTGGGTGGTGATGTGTTTCTAGTCAACCTAGATGAATTAGGGTCTCTTGACCATACTTGCATACACAAACACAATCACAATCACAAACAAGTTTACCAACAGTCAACAAGAGTAATCAACCAAGCCTAATTTAAGGTAACCTTGACCTTGATAACTCCTAACTGGTTGATTGTCCACAGGAGGTATAATGTAGACTTTGACCACAAGCTAATCAGCCAGGTCAGGGCAAGATTGTTGGGAGGTTATCCGTCAAAGACGTTCCTTAATTAAGTAACCACCAACCTTCGGCTTTCGGCCCTCAATCCCTTTCCTAGACACTGATTTGGCAGGAGTCAAATTTCAACACCTTCCCCCTTAGGATAATCTCCTAGTGAGTTCGAGATGTCCCTAAGGACAATGTCTATCAGATTTTACTTAGGCTTAGGTTGTGCGTGCTTGGAGATGGTTTGTGGGCTAAGGAAGGGTAATGACTTTCCCACCTTATCTTGAATTGGGTTTTGCCCTTAGAGTTAATTGTGAAAAGTATGTAAGATATAGAAAAGTAGCATTCAAAAGCAAATATCACCCAAGAATGTTTCCTAAACTATATGCTATGCATACGTACCTTGTCTCCAGCTCTCTTCAACAGTAATTGTAAAATAAACGTAATTAGACAAATGCCTAGAATGTAAGTCTAAAAGTTTTTTAAGCAATTAACAATCACTCAAATTACTGTTAGATTAAAACAGGGATGGTGGATAGTAGAAATAGTAAGAATATAACGTACAAAAACTTAATTTTTTTGCGAGCAATATGTCCTGCAAAAAAGAGTTTTAGTAGTCCAATGAAATTTTTAACTTTTGCAACGCAATTTCTTAAAATTCTGTTTCCTACTTTCGAGAGTAGGGGCACAGAATTTGCAAGTCTTCTCTTGTAAAGCTTGAATGCTAGATCTGAATCTTCAAGTCCCTGAAACAACACACCAAATTTGTTAAAAAATAAATATACCGTTCCCTCCCCGGCAACGGCGCCAAAAATTGATTGCTAAAATAAAAGAACAATCAAAGAGTTAAGAAATTACCGTGTAGCTTGTGGCTAACGGGTCGTGTCCACAAGGAGGAATGCGATGAAAGCTTTTTAGTGTTTCGTTAACAAAGAATTGTGCTCGTTTTTTAATTGAAAAGAGAATAGAAAGAAGGAGATGATTAAAAGAGAAATTGCAACTTTGGAGAAGGCTTTGGAGAAGGTGATTTAAAAAGCTTGAAAATTGTTTGGTCGATTTTAATAAAGAAGAAAATCTAGGCTCACTATCTCACTACTCAACCGTTTATTCTTCTATTGAAATCCTAAGTGCCTCAACTTGATCATATGCAAAACTTAAGGTTGACTTTAGAAAGTTTGAAGTAAAGCACATGAGATGATTGGAAGAGTTCACTCTTTTCTTTAAAAAATCGTTTTGAATCGAATGTTAAATCATCAAGCGCGAAGAAGCAAGTATGAAATAAAAATAGTTCAAGAAACGTTCTTAAAAGAAGTAGGAGTTTAAAGATCCAAACCCATCCTCATGTGACTTCAAGAACACTTTCAAGAAGAAAGGCTTTAAGTTAGGCATGCAAATGATTCATTGGGTCTTTTTCATGAAAATCAGAAAAGAAGAAGAATTGGAGAGAGGTACAATAGTGAGCCCAAAAAACCGATTTAGCTACTCATGGGAAACAAGAAACAATGCAAGTAATTAAAGTAAAACATACCGTAAAATGAGTAGAAGAAAATGTAGCTCGACTCTTGTATTGATGTCACTTCAATCTTCAAGTTACAAGCACTCAATTCCTCTCTCTCACAAGTATTTGTACTGAACTACAAATTGCAAAACAAAAATACAACTTTTGTACTACCTAACAAAGAGCCTAAACCTTAAAGTATAAACAAAATTCTAATCCTAGTCTTCGCCCCTTTTTGCTCTGTTAAAACTGGTATTTATAGGGAAAAACCAGAGGAGGGAGATCCCGGGAAGATTGGGGAGCAAACGCTCCCCAACCTCTTTAACAAAGCCGCGAAAACGCGGCTAGGTCCGCATTTTCACAGCCCTGGTGTGGCCAGATGGCCACATGCAAGGGTGGGTGCTCCTGGTTTGGTGATTCTCCTATATCTTCTTCTGGTTTTCTCGTTTCTGCTCCAGGATTTGACGAAACAGCCTTTGATTATTGGCTTCAACCGTTTGATTTGGGAGGATTCTTTTCAACTGGTTTTCAATCTCTCTGATATGCTAAGATTTTCCTTGATTCCTTGATTTCGAAATTATTCTGAATTAAATCAGAATTTGGTGGGCTTTTGGGCTTGTTTCTCATTCCTTTCTTTTAGCAATTGGGCCTACGTTAAACAAAGAAGAAGAAGACTTATTAATAGGATTTATTAGCTAAAAAGTATGGTAAGATGACAATGTATATGCAATATATGTGACTAATCATAAGCATGTTAGATATAAACACAAGTGAGAGATAGAGAGAGCAATCGCAAATACGGGAGATTTGTTTCGAGGTTCGAGCACCCTTGCTCTGCGTCCCCACCTTCAACACTATGAAGGATTTCTACTAAAAACCGATCCCACCGGATCACTTGGTGCCGCAACACATACAACGAGTTCACACTAGAACTCCTTGGACTTACTAGTCCCTCTTTTGTTCCCGTAAGAACTAAACACCGCAAGCACACTAGCTTGCCGAGGCCGCACCTCTACACCGAGCTCTCACTAGAGCTCAAAACAACGCAAACCCATAAGTCCGCCTCCTCAAATACAATGACGAACACTTGGTGATCTAAACACTTTGATCACCTAAACCAACTCTCACAACAACTCTCCTATAGGATGGATTTAGCAATGGAAAGCTCAAGTGTATGTGAGAAAACTAGGATTGATTTTGTGGTGAAAAAACTCAAGAAACTCTTTCAAAACACTCTTGAAAAACTCTCCTTTTGATATGGAAGTATTTGGCTCTAAAACAAGTGGAGATAAACACTTAGAAGTGTATGAAAAACTAGCTTAAAAACCCACTTAAAATCTTGTCTAAGACAGTCCAAGAGAAGCCCTTTTATAGGCTTCAAAAATATGGCCATTGGAGGCCAACTCAGCAGATCTGTCTGCTGTCGGTCGACCGGCCGGTCGACCACCAATGGTCAAATTTTTGACCATTGGGAAGATCAGTCGACCGGCCGGTCGATTGCAAACTGGTAATGACCTAGCGGTCGACCGCCCAGTCGACCGGGGCCATTTACAGAGAGCAGAGACTCTCTGTCGGTCGACCGTGCGGTCGACCGGCCCAAGCTGTGCACGCTTGTGTACATAGGTCGACCGGAGCGATCGACCGACTTCTGTCTCGGTCGACGGCCCTGTCGACCGACAGAAGGCCAGTCCAGCAGTTTTCAGGGATTAAAAACTTAGCTTTTTACATTCAATAAAATCCCATAAATTCTCTAAAAATCTACAAAAATAAGTTCAGTAATATACTTTGCTATACAAACTTGTTTGAGTAAAAATCAAAATATATTACAAACATTTTGAACTATTTTTGTAATAAAGAAGTTTTGCCTTAAACAAAAATCTGTATTTTTCCAAAATGATTTTTTCAAATTAAAAAACCGATTTTTCCAAAACTCCTCCAAATATAAAAACAAGATATTCTAAACACTTTTAAAGTTTAGTGTGTATGGATATGATCCACTACACATATACGATGACGTATCTATGTTTTTGACATTAAGCTCTAAATAAAGTTTTGATAAAACACATATATATTTGAAGCTTAAAAACCAAACCGGTATTTTTCAAAACAAAATCTCTTTTATGAAAACACATATAAATCTTGTGTGAAAGTGTATATGATACTTGAGCAATCCACCAACTAGTCTATCCTTTACATTTTATCTAAAAACAAAATCTTAACACTTACAAACAAACCTAGACACAAGTCTTCTCTTGAAAAATCTTCACTTAAAAGTCTTCTTCTCCTTCTTGACTTGGTCCAAACCGTGATCCAATGAGCTAGACTCCTCTTGAGTACTTGATGTGGTCTTGATGCACAAGCTCTTGAATCAACACGTGCTAGCTCCAAAACATGACGCTAAATCCTTTGTTGAAGCTAAACACCTACTAAGATCTTGATCACATATCTGAGACTAATTAAACATAAGATCATTAGTACTATAACTACATGAGTTAATCATCATCAAAACTAGAGTGATGGGCCTTTAGGCCAACAAAAACGAGTGTGTAATCTGCAATTGAAGTGACAATCAAGAAAGATACAACTTATTTTTTCATCGTCTCACTCTTTGGTATGTTGAGTATACTCTTTTATTTTACTTATTTCTTTAATTCTTCCATGGGTAACTAAATTGATTTTCTGGGCGCACTAGTCTCTACTTTCTTCTTTTTTCTTTTGATCGATTTTGAGATCCTAATTGAATCATATGAATGCTTTGAATCAAGCCTTGTTATTAGCGAGTGTTCTTAAAAACACATGAGGATGGGTAACCTAGACTCTATCATATGTTATTTTGTACTTATAGTTGAGTTGATTGGTTGTCTTACTATGCATGTATTTTTAAAAATAATATTCATGTTTTCAAGTGGATTTACATGCCTATCTTTTTTATTCATGTTTTTTATATGCTTTAGTTAAAGCATATTTTGATCTAAATATTTATATCATATGTCCTTATGCAAATCCTATTGAAATTTGTGCTATACATTTACAATTTTTGAGTTATATACTATATGTGCTCTATTTCTATTGTGCACTCATTTGTTATTTGATTGTACATTATATGTCCTAATTTTGATGACTCTTGCATAATTATATGAGTTTTCATATGAGTTTTGTTTTTGAGTCTTATTGGTTTATTTTATGAATGTGTTAGTCACATGACTATTGTACACTCACCTTTATATTTACTCATGACTTTATCTTCGTGAGCACATGTTTTTTATGCTTCATAGATCTTGAGTGTCAATTTTTGTGTAATATACATGATTTCATGAGATACTTTTTTTGATTCATCTTGAACTAGTTTTTCAAAAACTATTTTAAACTAGTTCTTTACTTGGTAGTGTTTTCAATTTATAATTATTTTTTAAAACCTTATTTTTTAAAACTTATACCCTTAAGGGCGGTTGGTTGCGCGACCATGCCTTGTATGCTCAAAATGTAAATATTTTAAACATATTCAAGATAGGGTGGATATTATGAGTTATACACATACATATCTTGAATATTGATTTTTGTATATTCATACTTATTTTCTATATATGTATGCATCATATTTCAATTGGTATTTAAATTGATCATGCATATATATATATATATGATTTCTTGTGCTAGATTAAAATGTTAATACATATTCTGTTGGCCAAAGGCCATTATCCCGGTTATTTTGATGATAGCAAAACGTATTTAGTTATGTATTTAATAATCTTGTTTAAAAGTATTTCAGGTTCAAGAAACAGATTTTGACGACTCCACTAAAAGACTCACACTTTTGGAGTTTGCCCAACATTTGCATTCCCAAGCTAAAGCACATAGGAAGCTTCAGAATTTGCGTTGAAGAAAAGTTCAAGAAGAAGATCAAGACTTCCTAAAGAATCCAAGATTTGTATTTTGTCTATTTTGTTTTAGAATTTTTGTCAAAACTAAATAGTAGAAGTAGAGATATGGGATATCACACACACACATTTTCTAGAGTGATTTTTGGCTTCAAAAATACTTTCTATTTTCATTTCCAAACTTACTTTTAGATGAACTTATTTATTTTGGAAATACGATTTTAGAAAGACTAGTTTTTGGAAAAACATTTCATGGAAAATCAAGTTTTTATCAAAAGAATTTTTACCAAGTATTTTACCTTGCTAGTAGTATGACACATGCTCATACTCTATGATTTTTCAAGACCAAAACATTTTATCCAAGACCCAAAACCAAATCCAAAATTGTCCAGGTCCTGTAAATTCTGATTTTTCAGAAACTCACAGTGACCGGTCGACCGGCAGTCGACCGGGACTCGACCGACATGCACAACTGTGCATGTGCGTATCAGTCGACCGGGAGTCGACCGATACTCGACCGGCCCAAACCTGCTGCTCTCTGGAAATTGCCAGTCGACCGACCCGGTCGACCGGTGAGCCCCAACGGTCGGATTTTCGACCGTTGGCGGTCGACCGACCCGGTCGACCGGTAGTCTGTCAAAAGTTCTGACAGACTCAACAGCTATTTTTCTGACTCTTTGACTTTAGGGATTTGTCTCCAACGAATCTCTTGAGCAGTTTTTGACCCCTATAAATAGGTAGTCACTTCAAGTGACATAACTAACAATTTTAAAAAGAATATCAAGAGTTTTTACAAGAGTTTCTCAAGATTTCCAAAGTTTAAGTTTAGAAAAGATTTTTCTCTCCAAAGCCAAAATTCCATACACCTTACTTGGAGCCTATTCCTCTACTTCTCTCTAGTTTTGCACTACACAATCCCATACTCTAACTCTCCTATTTGGTTCTAGGATTGTGCTTAGTGAGCTCTTTTGTAAAGTGATCAAGTGTGATCACTTCCATTGTAATTGAGTGAAGTTGTAGAGGCATCGGCCTCAAGGCGAGCTAGTGTGCTCAAGGTGGTGAAGTGTCATCACGGGAGACGGACAAGTGTTGTCCTTGTATTGTTGATCCGGTGGGATCCTCAATAGTGAAAATCCTTCAAGTGTGAAGGCGGGGACGTAGAGCGTGGCTCGAACCTCGGAAACATATCGGCGTGTTTGCGTTTGCTCAAATTCTTCTAACTCTATCTCTTTTATTACTTGCAATTTTACATTGTCTTTTACTTGCAAGAAATATTGTATTGTGCTAATTGTTTAGAGTTAAATTTTTAAATTCCGCATAATTGCCATTATCATATAGCCATCACCTATTCACCCCCCATCTAGGTGATTTCAATTGGTATCAGAGCCTAACCCTAGATTTGGTTTAACCACCTTAGGGAGATCCTTCATTTGGCTATATATTTGCTTGTTGTTGTTTGTTGCATTTTACTTGCTTGTGCATTCATGGCATCCATGGACTTTTCTAGCATTAAATCCCCACCCAAATTTGATGGCTTGAACTTTCCTATTTGGAAAGTCAAGATGAACTTGTTTTTGAAATCCTTAGGTGTTAGGGTAGCTAGGGCCATTACCAAAGACTTCATTGAACCAACTAGTGATGAGAGCACATGGTCCGAGGATACTTCCAAAGACTATGAAGCAAATGCTAGGGCACAATATGCATTAACACAAGCACTTAATGAAGATGACCTTGCACGCATCATTAATTGTAAATCGGCATATGAAGTTTGGAACATGCTTATTGTGACTCATGAGGGAACGTCACAAGTCAAGAGAGCAAAAGTTGACTTGTTACGTTCTCAATATGAGAATTTTTACATGATTGATAATGAGAGCATTGATGACATGCTCACTCGCTTTACAAAAATAACTAATGCTCTTTCTTCCTTAGGCGACAAGATTGACAACGATCAAAAGATAAGGAAGGTGATTCGAGCTCTTCCCAAAGCTTGGGAAGTCAAGGCGACAACCCTCAAAGAGCTTAATGACAAAGAGGAGATGGACTTCTCCGGCTTCATCGGCAATCTCAAAACACATGAGATGGAGATGAAGGTTCGAGAAGAAAGGGAGGCTCCAAAGAAGAAATCAATAGCCTTCAAAGCCGCTCCAACCATTCAAGACGAGGATGATTCATCGGATGAGTGCGATGAAGACTTCGCCATGCTCATCCGGAAGGTGGGTAAGATGTTTTACAAAAAGGGAAGACAAAGCAATTTCCGGCGAGGGAAACCTCAAGGGAGATTTGAGAGAAAAAGAGAGGAGCCCGGTCCTTGCTTCCATTGCAAGAAGATCGGTCACCTCATGGCCGATTGCCCCGCTCTACAAGCGACCACATCCAAGAACGGGCAAAGAAAGAAGAAAGCAATGGTGGCTACTTGGGATGACACGGAGTCGGAATCCGAAGAGGAAGTCGACGCCGCGCACATGTGCTTCATGGCACAAGGTGAGGACACTTCTAAGGTAACCCTTGAAACTACTTTAGAAGATGATGATTTAACAATGGATGAGCTTGCATATTTTTTTGAAGAATTGCAAAATAGGTATGAGATCTCCCAATCTCAAAATAAGAAATTAAAAAGAGAAAATGAAGCTTTAAATTATAAAGTTAAAATAGTTGTTAAAGAAAAGGATGTTTTATCTAGCTCTTTTGGAAAATTGAAAAATGATTTTGATAAACTTGCAAATAAAGGTAAAACCCCCATAGTTTCAATTGATAAAAATGATTTTGTTGAGATCCAAAAACGTGTTGAAGCTTTGGACTCAAATTTAAAAAGTTATGCTTTTGATTTGAAAAAGATAGCATCTAAATTTCCTAAGGGAGTACCCCAAGGGAAACATGCATCTCATACACATACACATGCACGGAAACATGCGCACACACATAAGCATGCATACATGTATAGTAGTGGTAGAATTTATGTTTGCACTCATTGTGGCCGCAAAGGCCATTTAGAAAAGTTTTGTTATGCTAAAATAATGTTAATAATAAATATGTTTGGGTTCGCCCCGGTACTAACCCAAAGGACCCTCAAAGATTTGGGTACCAAAAGATCCTCCAAATGTAGGTGATACAGGTGGATCTACTTCCTCCAAGACTTAGGGGGAGACGGTGCCCGGGTGGTAGATGCAACTAAGCTCACAAGTTCAAATCTAGCTTGCATCGCTATCGTGGAGGCACCTATTTTTGGAGATTGCCCTTAAATTGGTAATATCTCCATTTTAAAATAGTTGTTGATTTTTGGTTATGTATACATGTGTATAGAATTGATAGTTTGCTTTTGTATTCCATTGATACATGCCTATATAGAACTACTTTTCTATCATGTTGTGTACATGCCTTGCGTTAATTTTCATATCTTGTATTTTTTTTATGCCTTATGTTATACTTGTCCACATGTCCATGTTGTTTGAGAATGTATCTATATGTATATACTATTTTTCAAAGGTATAAATTAATAATCAAAATTTCTTGTTTAAACAAATACCTTAAAGATGGCAATTGCGCACCTCAACTCATTCAAGAGGAATCAAGAGGATGAAGTTCAGAACCCGTCACTGGGTATTCGGCTTCAACATCTTTAAATCTTTGTTTAAATTTGTAAAATAAAATTAAAACATTTTGTGTGAAGTTTTTGTTGATATTTAAAACTGGTTGTTGTATCCCTGTATGTTATAATATATCATATTTTATTTGTTATAATTTTTTTTATTTTTATTTTTTTTTTCTGGATCAGAATCTGGTAGCAGTTTTTCAGTCAAAGCCGGTCGACCGGCCCCTAACCCCAGTCGACCGACTCTGCCTGAGAAAATTTTTTATTTTTTTTCTGCTACCGGTCGACTGCTTTATTGGACCAGTCGACCGATCCGAGTGCGTGACTCTCTGTATCTTTTCGGTCGACCGGCCCTTAACCCCAGTCGACCGATCGTCGAATTCTGGCTTATATTTGGACTTTTTCTTCACTGTTTCGCTCACTCTCTCATTTTCCTCTCAGCGAACCGCAGGAGCCCCCCCTTCTCAAAATTCCCAACTCTCAATCCATCCATCTGATCTTAAATTCTTTCAAAACCCATCTCATACTTCTCCTTCCTACTCCAGATCTCAAATCTCAGGTCGATCCAACCAGCGGATCATCAAAAATTCCAGATTTTCGGCTAGGGTTTCAAAATTTTTCAACAGGTAAAAATCCGATTTTTACTCCAAATTTCCACTTCTAGCTTAAATATATTTGTTTCATTGTCTCTATTTTAGGTTTATTGTCATCTAGATCGTGCCAAAACCCCTAAAAATTTGATTTTTATCATGCCTCCTAAAAGGCATCGTTCTGAGAAGGGAAAGGGCATTGCCCAATCCTCATCTCAAGCCCCTAGGACTGATCCCTTGTTGCGTAACGATCTTGCCTCTGACCGTTACACACATCTAGCCCCTAGGAACACAATTTCGGGTAGGTATGTGGCTATCCATGACTTCGAACACCTTGATATCCCCCACATACTCCGTACCAACAATCTTGTGGATTTTCTCTCCATCAGGGAGAAGGTTTACACTTCCTTGGTTCCCTATTTCTATGCCAATTTTGAATTTAGTGGGAACCGGATCATCTCCCGTGTGATGGGTAGGGACATAAATATTTCCCTAGGTCAGTTTGCTAGGATTCTTCATCTTTCCACTGATGGAATAGATGTCTACTCTCATGACCTACATGATTTTTCTGAATATCCGGAGGGTGAGTCTTCGCTCACCGCATCCACTCTCATTCACCGGAATGACGATCCCGATTTGGTAAGGAATGAGATTGTGAGTCAGTATTCCCTCCAATCTCAGGTCCTTGCTAAGATTATCTTTCATAATATCGTGCCTAAATCCGGTGAATTCAGTCATGCTCGAGGTCCTGTTCCCCTGATTATCTATTGCCTCCTTAAAGGCATTAGGATAAATTTCCCTCGAGTGATCGCTTCTCACATGAGTTGTGATCAGATTCGCACTGCTGGTAGGAGTCTGCCTTATGGCATGCTCATTACCCATCTTCTCAGGGCTTTAGATTTTGATCTCTCTGGTCAAGCCCCTTCAAAACCCTCATCTGATATCAATGCTGCTGCTTTGAAGATGATGGAAGCTCAGTTGCGTCGACACGCAGCTGTGCAACCACCACCTGTTCCTGCAGCTGATCCAGCTCCAGCTCCACCTCCTGTTTTTCCTGCTCCTGAGTTTCAGGGTGCTTCTGCTTCTGAGGTCCGCTCAATGATCGAGGCTCATCAGGCCTGGGTCGGAGAGCAAGTCTCTGCACTTCGTGCAGATATGGATTCTCGTGCTGCTTTGGATGCTGTTTTTCGGGCGGAGGTCTGAAACGACTTGTCTTATATGGCTGAATCCATGAGATTTGTGGATGTTCAGTTTCTGTCTCTGTTCACTAAATTGGACATAGTCGTTCCTGATGGGACTCCGGGTGCTCGTCGACTCCCTGCCGCTGGTCCTCCTTTCCCTCCCAGAGCTCGCGTCTCTATTCCACCACCGCGCCCCAGAGTTGATGCCTTGGATACAGAGGAGGTAGATTCCTCTTCTTCCTCAGATGATGGTGATGACCAGACGATGGCTGAGGGCTCTGGTGATGACGAGGAGGAGGATGACGAGGCCACTGAGTGATGCTGCTGATGATGCTGATGAGTGACCTCCCCTTTATTGATGATGTCAAAAAGGGGGAGAGATATTTGGAGAGAGAGATATTTTGTTATGACTCTTTGTTATTTTGTTATGTACTTGACTTATTTTGTTGTGTTGGACACCTTTTATTTTTTGTGTTGTGGACATGTATCTTTTGTGGTATGTATTTATGTCATGTATGAGACTTATTTCCTTATCTATGATATGACATGAGTAGTTGATATGTTGTGATTGGCATGGATGTGTGATGTTTATTTTTTTATCACTATGCCTGAGTATGATTTTTATATATGCTTGTGTTGAGGGGGAGCTTCATTTGAAGACTCTACCCAAAATATCTTGTGATAACTACATATGTTTTGCCATCATCAAAAAGGGGGAGATTGTTGGCCCAAAGGCCATTATCCCGGTTATTTTGATGATAGCAAAACGTATTTAGTTATGTATTTAATAATCTTGTTTAAAAGTATTTCAGGTTCAAGAAACAGATTTTGACGACTCCACTAAAAGACTCACACTTTTGGAGTTTTGCCCAACATTTGCATTCCCAAGCTAAAGCACATAGGAAGCTTCGGAATTTGCGTTGAAGAAAAGTTCAAGAAGAAGATCAAGACTTGCTAAAGAATCCAAGATTTGTATTTTGTCTATTTTGTTTTAGAATTTTTGTCAAAACTAAATAGTAGAAGTAGAGATATGGGATATCACACACACACATTTTCTAGAGTGATTTTTGGCTTCAAAAATACTTTCTATTTTCATTTCCAAACTTACTTTTAGATGAACTTATTTATTTTGGAAATACGATTTTAGAAAGACTAGTTTTTGGAAAAACATTTCATGGAAAATCAAGTTTTTATCAAAAGAATTTTTACCAAGTATTTTACCTTGCTAGTAGTATGACACATGCTCATACTCTATGATTTTTCAAGACCAAAACATTTTATCCAAGACCCAAAACCAAATCCAAAATTGTCCAGGTCCTGTAAATTCTGATTTTTCAGAAACTCACAGTGACCGGTCGACCGGCAGTCGACCGGGACTCGACCGACATGCACAACTGTGCATGTGCGTATCAGTCGACCGGGAGTCGACCGATACTCGACCGGCCCAAACCTGCTGCTCTCTGGAAATTGCCAGTCGACCGACCCGGTCGACCGGTGAGCCCCAACGGTCGGATTTTCGACCGTTGGCGGTCGACCGACCCGGTCGACCGGTAGTCTGTCAAAAGTTCTGACAGACTCAACAGCTATTTTTCTGACTCTTTGACTTTAGGGATTTGTCTCCAACGAATCTCTTGAGCAGTTTTTGACCCCTATAAATAGGTAGTCACTTCAAGTGACATAACTAACAATTTTAAAAAGAATATCAAGAGTTTTTACAAGAGTTTCTCAAGATTTCCAAAGTTTAAGTTTAGAAAAGATTTTTCTCTCCAAAGCCAAAATTCCATACACCTTACTTGGAGCCTATTCCTCTACTTCTCTCTAGTTTTGCACTACACAATCCCATACTCTAACTCTCCTATTTGGTTCTAGGATTGTGCTTAGTGAGCTCTTTTGTAAAGTGATCAAGTGTGATCACTTCCATTGTAATTGAGTGAAGTTGTAGAGGCATCGGCCTCAAGGCGAGCTAGTGTGCTCAAGGTGGTGAAGTGTCATCACGGGAGACGGACAAGTGTTGTCCTTGTATTGTTGATCCGGTGGGATCCTCAACAGTGGAAATCCTTCAAGTGTGAAGGCGGGGACGTAGAGCGTGGCTCGAACCTCGGAAACATATCGGCGTGTTTGCGTTTGCTCAAATTCTTCTAACTCTATCTCTTTTATTACTTGCAATTTTACATTGTCTTTTACTTGCAAGAAATATTGTATTGTGCTAATTGTTTAGAGTTAAATTTTTTAATTCCGCATAATTGCCATTATCATATAGCCATCACCTATTCACCCCCCCTCTAGGTGATTTCATATTCTTTATAGCACAAATTGCATTATGCTAAGCTTGATTTAGTTCTAAATGTTAATTGATATCTTTCACAAGCTTATGTATCATTTCAAAAAGGAGGGAAGAAAAATTCTTTGACTTAAAATGATTTATGTGATTTATCAAAATTTGTTTGTTGATTTCAAGTGATTCCAAAATCTTCAATTGGTATCTTAAAATTATGTTTGTTGGTTTAACAAAATTTATTTTTTTTGATTACAAGTAGTATCAAAATTTGTTGTTTTGTTTTAATTATTTTAAATGCTATCAAAATTTGTTTTAAGTAGTTTTCAAAATTTGTCTTGATATGTATTGGTTATATGCAAGGGGCGCTTAACATCTCCTTTATGTTTAGATTCATGTTGAGTGTATTTTATATAAAAAAGAGCTTGACCTCTTTTCTTTATATGGTACACGTGTGTAGGAGGAGATTAATATCTCCATCTACACATTGTATATTATGCTTATATGGGTTAGGGTTTAGTCATCCCTTCTCCATGTAATGCATGTATGCAAGGGAAAGTTAACTTAAAGTCTCTCCTCTTCATGAAATTATGTCGCATATACATTTATCTTATTTGCTTTTCTTCATCCCTTTGTTGATGATTTGACAAAAAGGGAGAGAAGAATTGAGAGAGTTTATATATGCATGTTATATTTTTATTTATGCATATATGTTTATGCTTATTTGTGCACTTCATTGAATATCTTTATGCTTAATTGCTATGCATGAGTTAAGGGGGAGCTTCTATGAAGCTTATCTTTAATCCATGCATATATAACTCCATGAGTTTTGTCATCATTAATAAAGGAGAGATTGTTGGCCCAAGGCCCATCACTCTAGTTTTGTTGATGATTAACTCATATAGTTATAGTACTAATGATCTTGTATTTATTAAGTTTCAGATATTTTTCAGGATCTTAGTCAGTGTTTAGCTTTAATAAAAGATTCGAAATCAAGTTTTGAAGCTAGCACGTGTTGATTCAAGAGCTCATGTTTTAAGATCACATCAAGTACTCAAAGAGGAGTCTAACTCATGGATCAAGTTTGGATCAAATCAAGATGGAGAAAAAGATTTTCAAGAGAAGACTTTCAAAAATACTTGAGTCCATATTTGTAAGTTTTAAGTTTTTTATTTTAGACAAAATGTAAAGGATAGATTAGTTATGGATTGCTCAAGTTCATACACACACAAAAAAAATTATATCATTTTCATAACAAATAGTTTTAGTTTTGGTTTTGAGCTTCAAAGAATCCTTTTGGTTTCATGAATAGATTTCATCAAAATAAGTTTACATGATTTATATGTGTATTGGATTTCATCCATACACATTGTTGCTTCATATTGTATAGAAACTTATTTTGATAAGTTTATATCATGTGTTTAAGTTTTGTATTTATAAAAACTTATTTTGAGCTTATTGTCAAAAACAGGTATATTTCATCTACTATGTGTATTGGATTATTTGCATACACGCTATACTTCAAATGTGTTTAAATCTCTTATTTTTGTATTTGAACAAGTTTTGAAAAAATAGGTTTTCATTTTGAAGTTTTTTTTTAAAAATATGGTTTTTCGTTTAAGCCTAAATTTCTATACCTCAAAAATAGTTCAAATTATTTGTAATATGTGTTGATTTTTTATCACACATATTTGTACTTCAAAGTATTTTAAGGAACCTATTTTTTATGAAATTTATGGGATTTAATAGATTTTTATGGGTACAACTCCAAGTTTTAATCTTCTAAACCCAGTTTTTGGGCTGCTTGCGGTCGACCAAAGGCAGGCTCAGTCGACCGGACGGTTGACTGACGTGCACAACGTGCATGAACCCTGATCGATCGACCGGGTCGGTCGACCGACTGAGAGAAAGTAAGTCTCTGTTGCGTCTCAGTCGATCGATCGGTCGACTGACAGAGCTTGTCTTGGGGAGCGGTCGACCGAACGATCGATCGACAATCCCAACGGTCATTTTTGGCAGCCTCTATAAAAGGGGACTTTTGGCCAGATTTTATACAAGATTTTTTTTCATAGGTTTTGGAGCTAATTTTTCCTATCTTCCACAGAGTTTTCTCTATAAGTTTTAGAGCTTCACTTTCATATCAAATAGAGAGTTTATCAAGAGTGTATCTCTTGTCTTTTTCAAAAGAATTTCTTGAGTTTTCACTTTCAAATCTTTCTTGTTTTTCTCACACAAGCTTAAGATTTTCAATAGCCATATCTATCCTATAGAATCTTATTGTGAGTAGTGTTTGTTGGTGATCAAGAGAAGAGATCACCAAGTGTTCCGCCCCTTGTATTGGAGGAAGCTGTAGAGGTTGCGGCCTTGGCGAGCTTGTAGGTTCGTGTGTGTTGGTCTTGCGTGAACAAGTGAGGGACTTGCGGGTCCAAGAGTTCTTTAGGGAGCTCATTGTAGGTGTTGCGACACTGAGTGATCTGAAATCACCTAGAGAGGGGGTGAATAGGTGATAATGCTAATCTAAAGAACTTAATGCGGAATTTAAAAACTAATTGCAATTAACTAAATGAGTGATGCACACACAACCAAGCCAAGCATATAAGTATGAATGATCAATGTGAAATGATGCAAGGCACAAAGTAAAGAGAGAGATAGAGTAAGAGTCAAGGGATCAAGCGCAAACAACAAGATATGTTACGAGGTTCGAGCACCTAGCTCTACATCCCCGCCTTCACACAGAAGGATTTTAAGTCCACTAGCTTGTCCACAAAGGACTCCCCAAAGGAAACCTCCACCGAGGATTTGGGGCATTCACAATTACAAGGAGTACCCAACTCCTCTCCTTACAAACACAACCTCCTCCTTGAGGCAGAACTCCAAGCCAACAAACAATCACCTCACAACTTGAGGGATTAGCACAAAGCAATACAAGGATCACCTCACAACTTGAGGGATACAACCCAAATGCACAACCTCTTCAACACAATGAGGGAAAGGCACAAAGCCAGCAAATGAAGGGTTTTCAACTTGTGGTCTAAACAACAACCACAAACAATTTCTTTCCCACACAAGGATCCTATAGAATGAGATAGTAGATGTAGCTCAAGTGTGGAGAAAACTAATGGAATGGAAATCAAAATCACAAAGAAAATTCTTGGGAAAAACTGAAACCAAGATATAGAAGTTGAATCAAAAACTCTTTTTCCCAAAAACCCTTTTCTTTGATTTTTCAAACCCTAGCAAAAATACCAAATAGATTGTTCAATTTAAGTCCAAAAACTTCTTTTGATTGCTGTGAAAACACCAGAGAGTAAGGAAAAATTCGCACAAAAATTCTTAGAGAAAAACTCTTTCCAATGGGTATTTATAACCCCCAGAAAAATATAGCCGTTGGCAGTAGAAACTGCCAGAAATGACCTACCGGTCGACCGCTCGGTCGACCGTCCAACGGTCACATTTTGACCGTTGGCAACTGACGGTCGACCGCCCAGTCGACCGAAAAGAACAGAGAGCACTGCTCTCTGGTCCGGTCGGCCGGCCGGCCGACCGTCCCACTGTGCTGCCAGACGTGCACAGCTCTGTGCACGTCGGTCGACCGCTGGGTCGACCGGCCATTGGTTCGGCCGACCGCACAGTCGACCGACCTGGCCTGTCAGCCAGTGTCCTAGGTCAGAAAAACAGGATAGAAAATATTTTAATAAATTCATAAAGACTTGTAAAAATACACAAAAATAGTTTTATCATTTTATATTGAAATATAAACTTGTGATAAAAATTTCATCACAAATAACAAACATTTTGAAACATTTTTGTGTCATATCATTTTTACCAAAATCCAAAAACTGTATTTTCTAAAACTTGGATTTTTGAATCTAAAATACATTTGTCCAAAACTTATCCAAATACAAAAACATAATATTAAACAACATTTAGGCATGATGTATATGGATATAATCCTATATACATGAAACCATATATATCCATGTTTTTGTCATTAATTCCAAAATATGTTTTGACAAAACTACCAAAACATAAAACACATGAATAAGTGAGTCAAAACTAAGTTTGTCTAGGAAGTTAAGCATGCATGTATATAGAACAAATCTAATATACATTAAATCATGTAAACTTGTTTTGATCTATCTATTCATGAAACCAAGATCGGTTTAACCAAAAACGGAAAAACCGAAAACCAATATACAAAACATGAAACGTGTGTGTTTTGTGAACTTGAGCATATCATACTATTCTAATCTTTACACATGGACTAAACACAAAACTAAACTAGGTACCGATGTCTTCTTGTAGAGCGCAATCTCCAAGCCGACTCGATCCAAAACTTCGTGATCCACCGAGCAAGTGCTATATATGATCTTTGACGCTCGGGCTCTTGAATCAACATGTGAAAGCTTCCAAATCATCTTGTTGAAGCTAATCACCAACTAATACTTGATTAATGATCTGAAACTAAAATCACAAGATTATTAGTACACATAACTACATGAGTTAATCATCATCAAACTAGAGTGAAAGGCCTTTGGGCTAACAATCTCCCTCTTTTTGATGATGACAAAACTCATGGAGTTATATATGCATGGATTAAAGTTAAGCTTCAAAGAAGCTCCCCCTTAACTCATGCATAGGAATAAACAAATTGATATGCAATGTAAGCTCTTAAACATGTATGCATCAACATGCATAAAGCACATAAAGTTCTTAAACATGCTCTTGATACCAATTAAACATAAAGTTCTAAACATGCTCTTGATATCAATTAAATAAAACAAGTACATTTTCAAAACAAGCTCTTGATACCAATTTGCAAAACAAAACTAATGAAGCTCTTGATACCAAAAATGAAATATAAATGATACCAATTGAACTTTAATAAAACATAATAAAACATATAAAACATAAAAACATGCAGACACAAACATGCATATAAACTACAAACTCAAATTCTTCTCCCCCTTTTTGTCAATCATCAACAAAGGGTAAAAGTAAACAAATGTTCTCCCCCCTTTTGTTCAAAACAAAGAATCAATAAAGGGTGACAGAAGACATGATACCAATTAAAGAAAATGTTAATGAAGTGCATAAATGATATCAATTGAAATGAGTAAAAAAATATTTTAAGGAATGCCTATATCAAATGATACCAATAGAAATAAAGGTAAACGAGGCATTGTAACAAATTGTTTCAAATTAAACATGTTTATATGAAAGCATATATCACATGATAACAAAAATCTTGATATCAATTGAAATTAAACATAATTAATTTTGAATTTCTAAACAAGGATTTTGATACCAATTGTAAATATTTTTCATTTTGAATATAAGATACCAATTTGAAATTTATAATCATAAAGTGTGGGAGTAGAAGTCAAATACAAATTGAAAGATGAAATACAATGTTTCTCCCCCTTTATGAAATACCAAATGAAACAATGAATAAGCTTGTATATGGATACCAATTGAAAACTAGTCAATTGAAACAAGATAGTCATTATAAAACAACCTTTATCATGATCAAAATTTGTGCTCTAAGATATAGGAATATAATAAGTACAAAAAAAAAACATATATATGTATGAGAAATTAGATACCAATTGAAATTGATACTCTTTGAAGTGTAAGCATACATATACAAAAAATATATGAGTATACAAAAATGTCAATATTGATACCAATTGAAAGAAATTCAATGATACCAATTGAAACAACAATAATGTCAAATGTATATCTCATATCCCTATCCTCCCAATCATGGTTCATGATTAAAATGATTTTCAATATAAGGCATACATGAGCATGATCGCCCATCCATCCGCCCGTTGTAGGTAGGGGTTTTCAAAAATGGATTTGGAAAATATAGTAGGTTTGAAAACATCTACATAAGAAGAATACGAACTAGTTAAATGGGAAAACTTTTAAATTAGTACGAAATCCTTCAAGTAAGGAATAAAACGAAATCATTTTTCATGAAACATGAAAATCACATGATCAGTAACACTCAAAGTCTATTTAGCCCATATCATACTCATGAAAACAAAGTCATGAGAAACATAATAAAGTGAGTGCACAAGTGTTATGTGAAACACATAAACATGAAATAGCAATTAAGCTCAATTAAGATATTCCTTTAAAACATGAGAAACTAGATTTTCATTACCGATTGAAATTACCTAAAAACATGAAAATCATCAAAACGATTTAAACTTCAAGGCATATGTATGTCATGTACAAACTAAAGTATACATACATATCCTAAACATAATGAGTCCACAAAAGTATATGCATGAAGGCACGTGGCTCAAGGATGTACATGTATAATCAATAGTTTGGATAAGATAGACATATACATGAAGTTAAAACACATGATCATAAAAACATATTCAAAATGAGGAATACAAGTTAGAATGCATGAATCATCAAAACTAGACTATACTAGCACATCTAATGGGTACAAATAGGCATTCAAGCACAAACATAACAAGGGTTACTTGTGGCCCATTCTATGTACAAGTATAAATCCTAGTTTTCATGAAAACTAACATCTAAACATATATTCAAGACATGAAGCACGAAACGGGACATAAATCATCATTACAAACATAAAACGATCATTATGTAAATCCATATGCTATTAGAATCATGATATACATAATAGCTAAACGAATGGTGAGAACACAACAAATGGGTCCATATAAACATGGGTGGTCTCATAAGCTATACATGCATGTCAATGGTCTAATACATGTCATTTTAACATACTAATCAAAACATGAAGTATCAAAACAAAAATCATAAACACACATATAATCATTATGTATATGCATGAGCATTAGATCTAGAGCATACATATTAGTTAAAATCAAGGTGAGAACACATAGATATAAATCCATATAAGCAAGAAGTGTCTCAAGTAACTAAACATGTATATCACTAATCTAATAAACATGATATAAGCATAATGAACAATAAAATATGACATGCTATAAATAGATGAACATGAAAAGCATGTAAATAAAAACGGGAGTTAGAGATTGATACCAAACCGATGAAGGCACTTCTCTATTTCTCCAAACCAATGATGGTCCTCTTCCACCAAGCTCCCCTTGAAAGTGATGCATCCAAATTTGTTTTCTCTTAAGCACGGAACGCATCCACTCCAAGGCATCAACACTCTCACGTTATGCGAGAGCCCACTCCTACATCAAAACTCAAAGGGGTGGTCTTTGGTACCCATTTTCTTTTGGGTCCACGGTGGTTAATATCTTTCCTAACCCAAACAAGATTATTTGCTAAATTTTCAATATGTAAACGATCATAGCAAAATCTAGCAAGGTGGCTTTTTCGACCACAATGTGTACAAGTGTACACATTAGCACACATGTTATGGTTGTGTCCGTGATGAGCATGTGTATGCCGTGATGGGTGTACATATAAGGATGGAACTTGTTTCTTACGAACCAAGGTTTCCAAGCGTGTATGATTCAAAGTACATTGGCTCAAAGTGGAGCCCAAACATTCAACACTTTTCTTCAAAACATTTATATCTTTTTCAATACTTGAAGATAAAGTGGAGCATGCAATAGGTGTGCTAGAAGAAGAAGCTATACTAGCATGGCACACATGAGAATTAATATCAATTTGCAAAGATTTATTTTTATTTAAAACTAAATCCAATTCTTTTGTAATGAAATCAATTTCATTTTTCAAAACAAGGTTATCTTTTAAAACAAAATCCAATTTTGAAGATAGAACCTCATTGTTTTTCACAACATCATCACAATCATTTTTGCTTTTCAAAACATCAATCTCTTTTAGGGCAATGTCTAGTTGAGATCTTAGTGAGTCACGTTCACTAGTAATCTCTTCCTTCTCTTGCAAAACCGATTTAAAAGTTGAGCACAAATCCTTCATTTCTTCTTTTAGTTCAAGATTATTCTTTTTCAAAAGATTATGTTTTTCCAAAAATTTTTCAAGCTTTGTGGCAAGTTCTATATTTAAGGTTTGAGCTTCTAAACAACCATCGCAATAGGAACTAGAGCAATCATCTAATTGAGAATCCGATTGTACCTCAAGGGAGTCTTTCCCTTGGACCATGAGGTAATGCTCGTCGGACTTGTCTCTCCTAGATCTCCTCAACTCGTTGATAATCCTTGGTAGCTCGGGAGAAGTCAATATGCTCCAAACTGCAAAAGCCGAATCATAATGATCAAACACCGGTAAAAGATCTTCATTAAGAGATGCTCTAAGTGTTTTAAGTGCTAATGCATTTGCCTTTTTATGCTTGCTATGATTTGGGTAGGATTCATTAGTAGTGGCTTGATAAACTAGATGTCCTAGGGTTTTCAAATGACTAATCATATTGGCCTTCCAAACATCAAGTCTAAAATAGTCAAACATAGGAGGGCTATCCATGAGTGCAACTATAAGTGTGCAAATGAACAATGCAAATGAAGATTAGCAAACCAAGATCTCACTCCTAGGTGGTTAAACCTAAATATCAGGAGCGGAGGCTCTGATACTAATTGAAATCACCTAGAGGGGAGGTGAATAGGTGATAATGCTAATCTAAAGAACTTAATGTGGAATTTAAAAACTAATTGCAATTAACTAAATGATTACAAACACAACCTCCTCCTTGAGGCACAACTCCAAGCCAACAAACAATCACCTCACAACTTGAGGGATTAGCACAAAGCAATACAAGGATCACCTCACAACTTGAGGGATACAACCCAAATGCACAACCTCCTCAACACAATGAGGGAAAGGCACAAAGCCAAGCAAATGAAGGGTTTTCAACTTGGTGGTCTAAACAACAACCACAAACAATTTCTTTCCCACACAAGGATCCTATAGAATGAGATAGTAGATGTAGCTCAAGTGTGGAGAAAACTAATGGAATGGAAATCAAAGTCACAAAGAAAATCCTTGGGAAAAACTGAAACCAAGATATAGAAATTGAATCAAAACTCTTTTTCCCAAAAACCCTTTTCTTTGATTTTCCAAACCCTAGCAAAAACACCAAATAGATTGTTCAATTTAAGTCCAAAAACTTCTTTTGATTGCTGTGAAAACACCAGAGAGTAAGGGAAAATTCGCACAAAAATTCTTAGAGAAAAACTCTTCCCAATGGGGTATTTATAGCCCCCAGAAAAATATAGCCGTTGGCAGCAGAAACTGCCAGAAATGACCTACCGGTCGACCGCTCGGTCGACCGTCCAACAGTCACATTTTGACCGTTGGCAACTGACGGTCGACCGCCCGGTCGACCGAAAAGAACAGAGAGCACTACTCTCTGGTCCGGTCGGCCGGCCGGCCGACCGGACCACTGTGCTGCCAGACGTGCACAGCTCTGTGCACGTCGGTCGACCGCTGGGTCGACCGGCCATTGGTTCGGCCGACCGCACGGTCGACCGACCTGGCCTGTCAACCAGTGTCCTGGGTCAGAAAAACAGGATAGAAAATATTTTAATAAATTCATAAAGACTTGTAAAAATACACAAAAATAGTTTTATCATTTTATATTGAAATATAAACTTGTGATAAAAATTTCATCACAAATAACAAACATTTTGAAACATTTTTGTGTCTTATCATTTTTACCAAAATCTAAAAACTGTATTTTCTAAAACTTGGATTTTTGAATCTAAAATACATTTGTCCAAAACTTATCCAAATACAAAAACATGATATTAAACAACATTTAGGCATGATGTATATGGATATAATTCTATATACATGAAACATATATATATATATCCATGTTTTTGTCATTAATTCCAAAATATGTTTTGACAAAACTACCAAAAACATAAAACACATGAATAAGTGAGTCAAAACTAAGTTTGTCTAGGAAGTTAAGCATGCATGTATATAGAACAAATCTAATATACATTAAATCATGTAAACTTGTTTTGATCTATCTATTCATGAAACCAAGATCGGTTAAACCAAAAACGGAAAAAACCGAAAACCAATATACAAAACATGAAACGTGTGTGTTTTGTGAACTTGAGCATATCATACTATTCTAATCTTTACACATGGATCTAAACACAAAACTAAACTAGGTACCGATGTCTTCTGTAGAGCGCAATCTCCAAGCCGACTCGATCCAAAACTTCATGATCCACCGAGCAAGTGCTATATATGATTTTTGACGCTCGGGCTCTTGAATCAACATGTGAAAGCTTCCAAATCATCTTGTTGAAGCTAATCACCAACTAATAACTTGATTAATGATCTGAAACTAAAATCACAAGATTATTAGTACACATAACTACATGAGTTAATCATCATCAAAACTAGAGTGGAAGGCCTTTGGGCCAACAAGATCTTGCGGGATCGTTATAGAGGAAACACTTCATTGCGGTGAAGGAGGGGACATAGAGCAAGTGGCTCGAACCTCAAAATAATTCTCCCGTGTTTGCGATTGCTCATCTCTCTTTCACTCACTTGTGTTTTATATCTTGCATATTTATTATCTTTGTATTCATCTATTACATGCTTGATATTACTTATGCTTAATTGATATATATACTTGGGATTGTTTAATATCTAGCCTTGCCATTATTGTTCATTCACTACATACTTGATATTTGTTTGTGTGCTCACACAACTATTAAACCAAGAGAGTTATAGTAGCACCTCAACTCTTAATCTAGAGGAATCATAAGGAGTTCAGAGTCCTTCACCGGGAATTCGACTTCACCCTTTGGTTATACGTTGTGTGTAGTTTTAGTTTGCATAATAGTTTCTAACTTCATTGTTTGGCATTAGATTAGCACGTCACCTATTCACCCCCCTCTAGGTGACCTACAAGTGGTATAAGAGTTTGGGGCTCTTGATTTGGGTCTAACAATCTAGAGTTAAAGATCCTAATTTTTCTAATCACAATATTTGTATATACCCACATAGATTTCATGGCACCTTCCATGTTTGATATTCTTAACTTTCAAGCTTGGAAAGTTAAGATGTCCATGTATCTCAAGGCCCTAGATATTCATGTCTATCTTGCCACTATTAAAGATTCTTATTTTGTAAATGGCAAGCATTTTGAGGCTAATACAAAAGCTATCCATACTTTAAAGTCTACCCTAAATGATGATTATTTATCTAGGGTTGCTAACATTGATTCAACTTTGTAATTTGGAATATTCTCATCTCTCTTGGTGAATAAAAGCAATATTATAAGGAGAGTGACTCGGATGATGAAAGTTCTACTTTCAACATGTGCTACATGGTTCAAGAGGATGACCCCCTTGAGGTAAATTCTGACTCCAAGCTTGATGAAGATGTTGACATGCCATATGATAAGCTTGTATTATTTTGTCAACAACTTCTTAAAAAATATGAATTGTTGAAGAAATAAAAAGATTCTTTTAAAAATAATTTGAAATTGTTTCAAAAGGAAATGAATCTTTGAAAAATCAAGTTAATTTGATTTCTAAAGAAAAAGTGATTGTTTTGGAAGAAAATGATTCTTTAAAGAAGAAAATAGTTTTGAAAGAACAAGAAAATATTTCTATTTCTAAAGTGAAAAAGGATGTTGTTTCTCAAATTTCTTCTTCTAAGATTAATAATGATATTTTTATTTTGAAGACTCCACTTTGAGCCAATGTGCATTTAACCATAATAGATTGGAATCCATGTTTCGCAAGAAGCATGCTCCACACATTCATGCACACCTTTCATGGCATACATCAAATGCACGCCATGCTCATACACATCACACTCATATGTATGCTAGAGCGTACACATGTACACATTATGGCAGCAAAGGCCATCTTGCAAAATTTGTTTTGATAGATTAATTCTTCAAATTTTGTAAATAAAAATGTTTGGGTTCCAATTGTCACTAACCCCCATGGACCCAAAAAAGAAAATATGGGTACTAAAATCTTCACCACTTATTTTTGATGTAGGTGTGGGCTCTCACAAAACGTGAGAGAATTGGTGCTTTCATGGTAAATGCAATCGAGACTTTACGGATAAATCAATGGATGCATCACTATCAAGGAGTTTTGGTGGGAAGACCATCTCGTTTTGGAGAAATGGATTGGCTATATTAGTTTTGATAACATTTCATCCTCCACTCTTAAAAATTTTTTAATGCTTATATGCAAGTGTAAATAACCTAGACTATCATATGTTGTTTTGTGGTTATAGCTGAGTTATGGTTGTCTTGCTATGCATGTATTTTTGAAATTAGTATTCATGTTTTTATGTGGATTTACATGCCTATCTTTTTTATTCATGTTTTTTATATGCTTTAGTTAAAGCATATTTTGATCTAAATATTTATATCATATGTCCTTATGCAAATCCTATTGAAACTTGTGCTATACATTTACAATTTTTGACTTATATGCTATACATGCTCTATTTCTATTGTGTACTCATTTGTTATTTGATTGTATATTGTATGTCCTAATTTTGACGACTCTTGCATAATTATATATCATATTGGTTTGAAAAAAGGAATTTTCATATGAGTTTTGTTTTGAGCCTTATTGGTTTAATTTCATGAATGTGTTAGTCACATGACTATTGTACACTCACCTTCATATTTACTCATGACTTTATCTTCGTGAGCACATGTTTTTTATGCTTCATAGATCTTGAGTGTCAATTTTTGTGTAATATACATGATTTTATGAGATACATGTTTTGATTCATCTTGAACTAGTTTTTCAAAATTATTTTAAACTAGTTCTTCACTTGATAGTGTTTTCAATCTATAATTATTTTCAAAATCTTATTTCTGAAAACTTCAACCCTTAAGGGCGGTTGGTTGGACGACCATGCCTTGTATGCTCAAAATGTATATCTTTTAAACATGTACAAGATAGGATGGATGTTATGAGTTATACACATACATATCTTAAAAATTGATTTTTGTATACTCATACTTGTTTTCTATATAAGTATGTATTATATTTTAATTGGTACTTAAATTGATCATGCATACATATATATGATTTCTTGTCCTAGATTAAAATGTTAATACATATTCTTTATAGCACAAATTGCTTTATGCTAAGCTTAATTTAGTTCTAAATATTAATTGATATCTTTCACAAGCTTATGCATCATTTCAAAAAGGAGGAAAGAAAAATTCCTTGACTTAAAATGATTTTGTGATTTATCAAAATTTGTTTGTTGATTTCAAGTTATATTAAAAGCTTCAATTGGTATCTTAATATTTATGTTTATTGGTTTAACAAAACTTGCTTTTATTGATTACAAGTAGTATCAAAATTTGTTGTTTTATTTAATTATTTTAAATGGTATCAAAATTTGTTTTAAGTAGTTTTTAAAATTTGTCTTGATATGTATTGCTTATATGCAAGGGGAGCTTAACATCTCCTTTATGTATAGATTCATGTTGAGTGTATTTTATATAAAAAGTGTTTGACCTCTTTTCTTTATATGGTACAAGAGTGTAGGAGGAGATTAACATCTCCATCTTACATTGTATATTATGCTTATATGGGTTAGGGTTTAGTTATCCTTCTCCATATAATGCAAGTATGCAGGGGAAGTTAACTTAACATCTCTTCTTTTCATGAATTATATCATATAAATATTTATCTTGTTTGCTTTTCTTCACCCCTTTGTTGATGATTTAACAAAAAGAGAGAGAAGAATTGAGAGAGTTTATATAAGCATATTAGTTTTTTGTTTATGCATATTTGTTTATACTTGTTTGTGCACTTTTTCGAATATCTTTATGTTTTATTGCCATGCATGAGTTAAGGGGGAGCTTCTATGAATCTTATCTTTAATCTAGCATATATAACTCCATGAGTTTTGTCATCATCAAAAAGGGGGAGATTGTTGGTACAAAGGCCCATCACTCTAGCTTTGATGATGATTAACTCATGTAGTTATAGTAATAATGATCTTGTGTTTATTAAGTTTTAGATATTTATTAGGATCTTAGTCAGTGTTTGCTTTAATAAAAGATTCAAAGTCAAGTTTTAAAGCTAACACGTGTTGATTCAAGAGCTCGCGCTTCAAGATCGCATCAATTACTCAAAGAGGAGTCTAGATCATGGATCAATTTTAGATCAAGTCAATATGGAAAAGATTTTCTAGAGAAGATTTTCAAGAAGACTTGAGTCCATGTTTGTAAGTTTTAAAATTTTGTTTTAAATGAAATATAAAGGATAGATTAGTTGTGGATTGCTCAAGCTCATACACACAAACAAAATCTATATATCCTTTTTATAACAAATAGTTTTAGTTTTGGTTTTGGTTTTAAACTTCAAAAATACATCTTTTTAGTTTCATGAATAGATTTCATCAAAACAAGTTTACATGGTTTATATGTGTATTGAATTTCATCCATACACATTATTACTTCATATTGTATAGAAACTTATTTTGATGAGTTTATATCATGTGTTTAAGTTTTGTATTTATAAAAACTTATTTTGAGCTTATTGTTAAAAACAAGTATATTTAATCTACTATGTGTATTGGATCATTTCCATATATACTATGCTTCAAAATGTGTTTAAATATCTTATTTTTATATTTGAACAAGTTTGAAAAAATAGGTTTTTCATTTTGAAGTTTGATTTTGAAAAATACGATTTTGAATTAAGCCTAAATTTCTATACCTCAAAAATAGTTCAAATTGTTTATAATATGTGTTGATTTTTATCACACATATTTGTACTTCAAAGAATTTCAATGAATCTAATTTTGTGAAATTTATGAGATTTAATAGAATTTTTATGGGTTTTACAAGTCCAATTTTAATCTCCTAGAACCCAGTTTTTGGGCTGCTTGTGGTCGACCGACCGGTCGACCGAAGGTAGGCTCGGTCGACTAGACGGTTGACTAATGTGCTCAACGTGCACGAGGCCTGATCGGTCGACCTGGTCGGTCGACCGACTGAGAGGCAGTAAGTCTCTGTTGGGTCACGGTCGACCGACCGGTCGACCGACAATGCTTGTCTGGGGAGCGGTCGACCGGTAACCACAACGGTCATTTTTATGACCGTTGGCCGGTCGACTGATCGGTCGACCGACAGGTTAATCTGGCCCCAACGGCTAGTTTTTGACAGCCTCTATAAAGGGGACTTTTGGCTAGATTTTGTACAAGATTTTTTTCATAAGTTTTGGAGCTAGTTTTTCCTATATTCCATAGAGTTTTCTTTATAAGTTGTAGAGCTTCACTTCCATATCAAATAGAGAGTTTATCAAGATTTTATCTTTTATCTTTTTCAAAAGAATTTCTTGAGTTTTTCACTTTAAAATCTATCTTGTTTTTGTCAGACAAGCTTGAGATTTTCCATAGCCATATCTATCCTATAGGATCCTTGTTGTGAGAAGTGTTCATTGATGATCAAGAGAAGAGATCACCAAGTGTTCCACCCTTTGTATTCGAGAAAGTTTTAGAGGTTGCTGCCTCGACGAACTTTCGAGTTCGCATGTGTTGTTCTTGCGGGAATAAGTGTGGGACTTGCGAGTCCAAGAGTTCTTGAGGGAGTTAATTGTAGGTGTTGTGGCACCAAGTGATCTTACGGTATCGTTATAGTGGAAATCCTTCGTTGCGGTGAAGGCGGGGACTAGAGCAAATGGCTCGAACCTCAAAACCATTGTCCCGTGTTTGCGATTTCTCATCTCTCTCCCACTCACTTGTGTTTTATATCTTGCATGCTTATTATCTTTGTACTCATCTATTACGTGCTTGATATTACTTGCGCTTAATTGATATATATGCTTGGGATTGTTTAATATCTAGCATTGTCATTATTGTTCGTTCTCTACATGCTTGATATTGGTATGTGTGCTCACATAAGTATTGAGCTAAGATAGATATAGTAGCACCTCAACTCTTAATTTAAAAGAATCTTGAGGAGAAGTTCAGAGCCCTTCACGGGAATTCCACTTCACTCTTTGGTTATACGTTATGAGTAGTTTTAGTTTGCATAATAGTTTTTAATTCCGCATTGTTTGGCATTAAATTAGCACGAAACTTATTCACCCCCCTCTAGGTGACCTACAATGTCTCCTCATCCTCCACACATTTTTCCCACTTCTCTACTCCTATAAATTCAGCACCAGAGCAGAGCAGAAGACAAGGAGAGAAGAGAACTAGATTTAGAGTTTTTATTTTTAAAGTTAGGATCTTATTGTTTGTTAGTTGTGAAAATTGTAATCTTCATTTATTTTTCATTCTTTTATTCTAGTTTAGTCCACAGAGAGAGAGAGAGAGGAGAAACGAATGTGTAATCTGTAATTGAAGTGACAATCAAGGAAGATACAACTTGTTTTTTCATAGTCTCAATCCATGGTATGTTGAGTATACTCTTTTATTTTACTTATTTCTTTTATTCTTTCATGGGTAACTAGATCAGTTTTCTGAGCTCACTAGTCTCTACTTTCTTCTTCTTTTTTTGATCAATTTTGAGATCCTAATTGAATCATATGAATGCTTTGAATCGAGCCTTGCTATTAGCGAGTGCTCTTAAAAACACATGAGGATGGGTACTGAATTTTCACCTTTTTTTAAACATAATTTTTTAAAATCATTTTTATTTCATTCTTGCTTGCTTGATGGTTTAATATTCAGTATTTAAAATTGTGTTAAAAAGAAGTTTAATTTCTCAAAAGCTCATCTTATTTGTTATTTGGATGCTTCTAAAACTCAAGTCTTAATTTTTGCCGATAATCCAATAGGCACGAAACTTTCAAGAGAAGAGTACGTAGTGAAGTAGTGAGCCTGGATTTCTTCTCCTTATCTTTAAAATTCATTTTCTTCACTAAGTTCTCATCGCTTTTCTTATACCTTAATTCTTCATCATTTTAAACTCTCTTTGTTTTATTTCTCTTTAAACCAAACTCTCAAGCAAACCCTATTCTTTTTGTTCTTTCTTTTAAAACCAGAAAACACAACTTGATTTTTGAACAAAATACTCGAAAATCTTGCATCACATTCTTCCTCGTGGACATGACCCGTTAACCCTAGGCTATATGGTACACTTTAATCCAGTCACCACAAAAGACTCTTTGCTTTGACTTTTTTACTTCAGGTGGTGCTTTTAGAAGTACCCGGTGCTAAATGAATATCGACCATCCGATCGACCGTGTGCACAAGCAGTTTACTTGTGTGCACAATCGGTCAACCGTGTGCACAGGCGGTCGTCTTGTGACACACCCGGTCGACCACCTGGTCAACCGGTCTAGGCCAAATACCTATATTTTATTATTTTAAAATCTTTTAAAACAAACTAAATTTCTATAAAATCTACAAAAGGAAGTTCATGTAAACGCTTTAAAGTACAAATATGTAGGATCAAAAATTAACATATATACTACAAACATGTGAACTTCTTTTTTAGATATGAAATACAATTTTAAAAAAAAACTATAGTTTTAAGACAATAAACTTTAAATTGAAAGACAAGTTTTTTTTCAAAACTTGTATAAATACAAAAACAAGTTTTTCAAACTCAATTGAAGCACCAATGTGTATAGATAAAACCCAATACATATATAAAATAATATGAACTTATTTTTGAGAATTTCTTTTCACAAAATCAAAACAAAAACTAGTTAAACCAAAATTCAAAATCAAACTTTTGTGTGTGCGTAAGCTTGAGTAATCAAGTTTAATCTAAACTTTATACAAATCTAAACATCTTTATAAACTAGAGTCTTCTTCTGATATCATCTTCTTCATCTTAACTTGATCCAGACTTGATTCTTTCAAGCTAGACTCCTTCTAGAGTACTTGATATGATCTTTATACTTGAGCTCTTGAATCACACTAGTTAGCTTAAAAACTTGACTTTTAGTCTCTTGTTGAAGACAAATACTAGAACATGATCATGATGAAATCTGCAACTAAAACAACACAAAATCATTTGTACAATAACTAAATGACTTTATTTATCACCAAACTAGAGTGATAGGCATTTGACTAAACAATCTCCCCCTTTTGATGATGATAAAACTCAAGGAGTTACATATGCATGGATTAGTGAAAAGCTTTGTAAAAACTCCTTCTTAACTCATGCATAGCAAATAAACAACAAGATATTCAATAAAACTCAATAAACATTAATCAAACATATACATATATGCATAAAATCTAAACATGCATATATAAACACTCAAATTCTCTTACCCTTTTTGTCACTTCATCAAAAAGGGTAAAAAAACAACTAAGTTATAAGCGATATAAATTCATGATGAGGAGAGACCTTAAGTTACGTTCCCATGCATACGTGCATTACATTAAGAAAGGATGACTAAATCCTAAGCCACATATACATAATATACAATGAATAGACAAAAATGTTAAGCTCTCCCTACACACGTGTATGATATAGAGAGGAGAAGTCAAGCTCTTTTTTATACAATACATTTATCATAAATTTATATATAGAGGAGACGCCAAATTAACTCCCCTTGCATATAGGCAATATATATCAAAATAATAGATTTCAATTAAAAATCTTAGATAAACTAATTTTAAATTTTTAAACCAATTGTAAATCTTAAAACAATTTTAGATAAACCAGTTGTAAATTCTCAATAAACCAATACTAATTAATTAGTACCAATTGAAATCTTAGACCAAATTGACAAACATGTAAAAGATATTGACCCCAATTGAAACATAATTTATTCCAAGCAATTGAAATCTCAAAACAAAATAAATTTCTCTCTCTTATTTTAGAGAAAAAGGAGTAAAATCAAAATGAATTCATTTTTAAAAAAATTCTCCCCCTTTATAAAACAATAGCAAAATAATTGCATAAGCTTAAGAAATAATGATACTAATTGAAAGTGATCCAAATCCGTGATATCAATTGAAATGAAAATCTATGATACCAATTGAAATGATATAAGCTTAGCATGAGGTTAATTTATGCTAAAGAACATGCACAAAAATATGCATGGATAATTTTAAATCAAGCACAATCAAACAATCATATATTTGTATCTCAATTAAAATTTAATATCACTTGAAATTTGATACATACATGTATAGATAAACATGAATGAGTATACAAAAATCAAATATCATGTAAATCAAGTGTATAACTCATTTTTATTACCAAACTTCATGCACATGTCTAATGAATAATCAATTGAAATTATATAAGGCATGATCACCCAAACAATATCATCCAAAGGATAGGAATTTTCAAAAATAACTATTTGGATAAGGTTGAAAATAGTTTGAAAATACTATCATTTGAAAATAATTTGATAAAAAAATTCAAAAAGAGTATACATATAGATGCAAGAATCATCAAAACTAGGATTGATCGGGCACATATATTGCATATATATTGTTACATTACCATGTTTACTATCTAATAAATCCTATTAATAAGTCCTATTTTTCTTTATAAAATGCAGGCCCATTGCTAAAAGAGAAGGAAGAGAAACGAGCCCAAAAACCCATCAAATTCTGATTAATTTCAGAATTAATTTGAAATCAAAAAATTAGGGCAGATCATGGCAAATCAGAGAGCTTGAAAACTGGTTAAAATGAATCTTCCCAAATCAAGTGGTTAAAGTCAAAATTGAAGGCCGTTTCGTCAAATTCAGGAGCTGCAATGAGAAAACCAGCAGGAGATAAAGTCATATCACTAAACCAGGGAGTGCCACCAACCAGGTGTGGCACTTGGACATACCATGGCCACGGAAACGCGGCAAAGCCGTGTTTCTGCTGCTGGTCGAAGTGGTTGGGGGAGCGTTTGCTCCCCCTATCTTCATACGCCTTCCCCCATTTGGTTTTTCCCTATAAATACTGCATTCGACAGCGAAAAGGGGGCGAAGACTAGAATTAGAATTCTTGTTCATTTTTAGGATTTTAGGAGTATTATTAGATAGTTCTGAGAAGTTATATCTCATCTTTACTTTTCAGTTTAGACCAGCAAAGAGAGAAGAGTGGAACTGAGTGTGTAATTCATCCTTGAAGTGACAATTAAAGGAGAATTCAACTTGCTTCTTTCAACTCGACTCAATTTGGTTTGTCTATTTTTTATTTTCATTCTCTTATTTATTTTCTTTTTATCACGAGTAACTAAACTTTCTTCTGGGCTCACTAATCAATCTCTTCTACCTCCTTTCTCTTGATCGATTTTTATTAAAGCAATTTTCTTGAATCATAATAATGCCTGAGTTGAACTTTGTTCTTGAAAGCACATAAGGATGTTTCTCTTTTAAACTTAGACATTCAAAGCACAAATATTTTTAAATCATTTTTATTCCATACTTGCTTCTTTGTGCTTGATGGTTTAACATTCTATTTTTAATGTTGTGTTAAGAAAGACCTTAAAATTTAAAGATAAACCGTCTTATTTGTTTTACTTGAACATTAAAAGAAACTAAAGGTTTTTGCTTATGATAAAGGTGATGCACCAAAGTGTTCTTGAGATAAGTAAGTAGTTGAATAGAAGATTAGTGAGCTCGGTTCTTTTTCATAATTTAAATCATAGCCAAATCACTCTCAAATCATTTTCTAAAAGATCATCTTCTCCAAAGCCTTTTCCAAGATTTAAATTTTTCTTTAAATCACTTCCCTTCTCACCATTCTCTTTTTCAATATTAAAAAAAACCAACACGATTCTTTGCTTTCTAAACAACAACACCGAAAAACTTTCATCGCATTTCTCCTCGTGGACATGACCCGTTAGCCCAAAGCTAGACGGTAATTCTCATTGCTTTCATTTGCAATCAATTTTTGGCGCCGTTGCCAGGGAGTAAACTGTATAATTATTTTTTAACAAGTTTGGTGTCTTGTTTCAGGGACGTTAAGGAATCAGATTTAGCACTCAAGCTTTGCAGGATAAGATTTGTTATTCAGTGCCCCTACTCTCGAATGTAGGAAACAAAATTTCAAGAAATTACAGCGCAAAAGCTTGAAATTTTTGGACTACTAAAAATTCTTTTTTGCAGGACATATCGTTTTACAAAAAAATAGTTTTTGTGTATTATTTTTGCTATATCTAATATTCACACTCCTGTTTTTAATCCAACAGTAATCTGATTGATTGCAAATTGCTTAAAAATGTTTAGACTTACATTCTAGGCATTTGTCTAATTCTGTTTCTTTTACGATTACTGTTGAAGATAGCTGGAGACAAGGTACGTATGCATAGCATATAGTTTAGGAAACATTCTTGGGTGATATTTGCTTGTGAATGTTACTTTTCTATATCTTGCACACTCTACACAATCAATTTTAAGGGCAAAACCCAAAATAAGATAAGGTGGGAAAATCATTATCTTTCCTTAGCCCACAAACCATCTCCAAGCACGCACAACCTAAGCTGAAGTAAAATCTGATAGACATTGGCCTTAGGGACATCTCAAACTTACTAGGAGATTATCCTAAGGGGGAAGGTGTTAGAATTTGACTCCTGCCAAATCAGTGTCTAGAAAAGAGATTGAGGGGAGAAACCCCGAAGGCTGGTGGTTTGGCTTAATTAGGCCCGTCGCTTTTGCGTGGATACCTCCCACCAATCTTGCCCTAACCTGGCTGATTAGCTTGTGGTCAAAGTTTACATTATACCGCCTGTGGACAATCAACCAGTTAGGAGTTGTCTAGGTTAAGGTTACCTTAGACTAGGCGTAGTTATTTTCTCTTGTTGACTATTGGTGAAGTTGTTTGTGATTGTGTTTGTGTGTGCAAGAATGGTCAAGAGACCCTAATTCATCTAGGTTGACTGGAAGCACATCACCACCCAAGTTTGAATCAAGACCAAATCTGATTATGGCTCAACTGACATCTTTGCAGGATAGGCTCTACCCCATTAGAACCTCACTTCCATCTTGCATCCAACTTTCATCAGTTGGTGAACACAACTTTGAGCTTAAGCCACAGTTCATCAACACACTCCCTAAGTTCCATGGCTTAGAGTCTGAAGATGCTTATTTCTTCATAAGAGAATTTGAGGAAGTATGCTTAATGATGAAAATCACACACCTTATAGATGATGCTATTAGGTTGAGATTTGTCCCATTTGCTCTTAAGGACTTAGCCAAGAAATGGCTTTATAGCTTAGCGGCTGGCTCTATCACATCCTGGGATAGTTTCATCAAGGTCTTCTTGAAGAAATTCTATCCAATTCATAAGACCGCTCTCATTGGGAAGAACATCATGTAATTAAAGTAAGAATCTAGTGAACCATTTTGGAGATATTTTGAACGCTTTAAAGACCTCCTTGTCAATTGTCCTCATCATGAAATAGAGAAATGACAATAATATCAAATTCTTTATGACGGTTTAGACTACTTAACCAAGACCCTCCTAGAAACCATGTGCTAAGGGGGATTCCTGCAGAAGGATGAGAATGAAGGATGAGATTTATATAAGAATCTAGTTAGAAAGACCATCTAATGGGAACCAACTAGTGAAAACTCTATGAATTCAAACTCCATTTCTTTAAAAGGAAGTCTCCATTCAATTGAATCATCCATAGCTAACAAGGCTAAGTTAGCTAACCTAGCGAGAAGACTGGAAGCTTTAGAAACTAAGGAACTAAGTCCAGTTAATCAAGTCAGCCCAAACTAATTTTCAACTCCGGGTTGTACTTACTGTCAAGCCATGAATCATGTGTTTGAGAAGTGTCCTGTGTTTCAAGCTCAACAGCAATATCCTGAGCTAATGAATGCGGCCTTTTCAAGGCTGAACAATAATCTTTACGCGCCAACGTACAATTCTGGCTGGAAAAATCACCCGAATTTCTCATGAAGCCAAACCATTAATGACCATTCACGGTCAAACCATGCAAGCCAATTCCATCATTCCAATAATTCTTCAATAATCAACTCAACTTTTCCAATTACCATCATAAATCCCCCAACCATCCTCCCAATTTTTCAAACTATCAACAAAACTTTTCCAACCAAGCTCCACAACCCTCTTTCCAGAATCCTTAACTAGAAAAGAGAATGACTAACTTTGAGAGAAATATGGAAAGGTACATGAAGAATCGAGATTCTCTTATGCAAACTATACATAGGTTAGAGGTTCAAATGAGCCAATTAGCCAATCTACAAAATGACAGACAAAAAGGTACCTTACCCAGTCAACCAATAATGAATCCTAAGAATTCTCAGCAAGCTCATTTGACTGGGGATCAATTATTAAATCATTGTAATGTTGTTCATACATTGAGGTCGGGAAAGAAAGTTGACAATCAACTGTCAACACTATCTAAACCCATTCAGCACAACTACACTCAAGCATCCACATCATCTAGTCCTAGTCCGTACAAATCTGATGAATCTGAAAAAGATAAGTCAACTAGTTAGGTGCACCAGCCTATAGTACCATTTCCTAATAGGCTGAAAAATAACAAGCAAAATTCACACATGGATAACATAATTGAGATCTTCAATCAAGTGAAGATAAATGTGCCACTTCTTGATACCATCCAACAAGTCCCATCTTATGCAAAATTTCTTAAGGACATGTGCACTAAGAAGAGAAAGACTAATGTACCCAAGAAAGTCTTTTTAGCTACTAACATTAGTGAGCTACTGTCGGGTTCGATTCCTGTCAAGTATAAGGATCCGGGTTGTCCCACCATTGCCTGCACCTAGGACAAGCTGAGATTAGTCGTGCACTTCTTGACTTGGGGGCAATTATCAACTTACTCCCATTCTCAGTTTATCAACAACTCGGGTTGGGTGATCTTAGTCCAACTCGAGTCACCTTCCAACTGGCTGACCGTTCTGTGAAAGTTCCCAAAGGAGAAATTAACAATGTCCTTATCCGGGTCGGGGAGTTTATCTACCTTATTGATTTCATAGTTTTAGAGACACAATCTGTGTCCAATCCTAGGGCTCAAACTCATGTTATCTTAGGGCGATCATTTCTTGCTACTGTCAATGCCATTATCAATTGTAGGAATGGATCCATGTGGTTAACCTTTGGAGACATGACTAGAGAAGTCAATGTCTTCAACCTAGGAAAGCAACCCCGTGATGTTGAGGTCAAATATTTGAAGTCAACCTCATTGAGAACTTGACTAGTGAACACAGGGCAGAATTAGAACTAGAAACTGATTGTGACTTTGAGTCTGACAACTTTAACCTTGATCAGGTTGTCGAGTCTGCTGTGAATTGGGCCTCGAACCCTATTTCACCAAATGTGGAACCAATAAATTTGACTCATCCTTCTAGTGAGCCTCCCCTTCCTTAGAATTGAAAGTCTTACCTGCGCATCTCAAGTACGTCTATCTAGGCAAATAAGAGACCTTTCCTATCATCATTGCCTCCCATTTAAATGACGGGAAAGAAGAAGATCTTAAAGCAATTTTGAGAAAATATAGAGAAGCTATTGGTTGGACTATGACTGATATATAGGGATTGAGTCCAACCATAGTTCAACATCGCATTCATCTCAATGAAAATGCAACACCAAAAAGAGACCCGCAGTGTAGGTTAAACCCTATAATGTAAGAGGTTATTCATGCTGAAATTGTTAAACTTTTAGACAATGAGATAATCTATCCTATTTCTTATAGCCAATGGGTCAGTCCTGTCCACGCGGTTCCAAAGAAATTCGGTTTCACCGTAGTGAAAAATGAGAACAAAGAGTTGGTCCAAACTTGACTTCCCATGAAAATTTAAGTTTGCATTGACTATAGGAAGCTGAATGCCGTAACTCATAAGGACCATTTCCCACTTCCCTTCATTGATTAAATGCTTGAATATTTGGCGGGCCACGAGTATTACTGTTTCTTAGACGGTTACTCGGGGTATAATCAGATTCCTATTGCTCCTGAGGACCAAGAAAAGACTACATTCACATGTCCATTTAGGACATTTGCTTCTCGTCAAATGCCTTTTGGCTTATGCAATGCCCCAACAATGTTTCAACATTGCATGTTGAGTCTTTTCTCTAATATGGTGGAGCGATTCTTAGAAATCTTCATGGATGATTTCTCCATCTACGGAGATTCATTTAGTCAATGTCTTCACCATTTAGAACTCGTCTTCCAACGTTGTGTTGAGAAAAATTTGACACTGAACTGGGAGAAATGCCATTTCATGGTAAGACATGGAATTGTCCTGGGTCATGAATCTCCAAGAAAGGAATTGAAGTGAATAGAGCCAAGATTGAGGTTATTGCTAAGCTTCCCATGCCCAAATGCATGAAGGATATTAGATCCTTCTTAGGACACGCCGGTTTCTACTGAAGATTTATTAAGAATTTTGCAAGATTGCTAGACCCTGACTAATCTGTTAGCTAAGGATGTGTCCTTCACTTTCGATACTGAATATATGAATTCTTAGAAACCTAAGAAAGAGCTTATTTCTACACCAATCATATCTGCACCGGATTGGTCTAAGCCGTTCGAAATCATGTGCGATATTTCTAATTTTACAATAGGCGCTGTACTAGAACAATGAATTGATAACAAGCAGCACGTGATTTACTACTCTAGTAGGACTCTCAACGATGCTCAAATGAAGTACACTACTACTGAGAAGAAATTCTTGACAGTAGTGTTTGCCTTAGAGAAATTTTATCCCTACCTACTAGGGTCCAAAAATCACAATTTTTACCGATCATTCAGCGCTTAGGTACCTCATGATGAAGAAGGATGCCAAGGTCCGACTCATTCATTGGATCCTCCTTCTTCAAGAATTTGATCTCGAGATTTGAGATAAGAAAGGCGTAGAAAATGTCATTGCTAACCATCTCTCGCAAATCCCAAACTCTCCATGCAACGAATTGCCTATAAATGAGGACTTTCCTGATGAAAATCTCTTAGCTATCTTTAGGGAACCTTGGTTTGCTGATATAGTGAATTACTTAGTCAAACCAAATTCCATCTCATTGGTCTAAAGATAATATATACCGGTTCTTATCTCAAGTTCGGTATTTCTTTCGGGAGGAACCTATCTTTTTAGATACTGTTCTTACCAAATTATTAGGAGATGCATTCCCCATAAAGAGATTAAGAGTGTTTTATCCTTCTATCACGAACTTGCATGCGGTGGACACTTTGGTCCCCACAAGACTGCTGAAAACGTGCTGTAAAGTGTGTTCTATTGGCCCACTTTGTTCAAAGATGCTTATAAATTTTGTAAGACGTGCCCTAGATGCCAGATGGTAGGAAGGATCTCAAAATGAGATATGATGCCCCCCAGCCCAATTCTAGAAATAGAACTCTTTGATGTTTGGGGCATCAATTTTATGGGTCCATTTCCTAATTCATTTGGAAATCAATACATATTGGTTGCTGTGGACTATATGTCTAAGTGAGTAGAAGCCATTCCTAGTAGAACTAATGATAATAAAGTTATCATAAAGTTTTTGAAAGAGAACATTTTCTCACGCTTCAGAACCCCTCGTGCTATCATCAGTGATAATGGTACTCACTTTTGCAATAGATCCTTTGAAGCACTTATGCGAAAGTATGCCATAACTCACAAATTGTCCACACCTTATCATCCTCAGGCGAGCAGGCAGGTTGAGGTTTCCAATAGACAAATCAAGCTTATTTTAGAGAAAACTGTGAACCAAACCGGAAAGATTGGTACACCAAACTTGTAGATAACCTATGGGCCTACAGGACCACTTTCAAGATGATTCTATGGATGTCTCCTTATAGGTTAGTCTTTGGGAAGGCTTGCCATCTACCCATTGAGTTAGGGCACCGGGCCTTATGGGCAATCAAGCAGCTAAATTTCGACTTGGCTAAGACCGGTGACCTTTGAAAATTATAAATTTCTTAATTAGAGGAGTTGAGAAATGAGGCCTATGAAAATGCTAAGATCACTAAAGATAGAGTTAAGATTTTTATGATAAACACATCATAAGAAAACCTCTGTCCCTGTTCAAATATTCTTACTCTATAATTCTAGGCTTCATCTTTTTTTAGGAAAATTAAAATCAAGATGGACTGGGCCATTCATTGTAAAAATCGTGTTTCCACACGGTACTGTAGAGACCAGTGACACCAAGAATGAAAATGACTTTAAGGTAAATGGTCAAAGCCTTAAACTTTCTTGGAACCGGTGCTGGTAAATGAAACAGTTATGGGTCTTTTTGACCTAGCGTATCAGTAACTTTCCTCTTTTATATTCATTTCATGCATCTATACATTTCTTTCATACAATGGGGACAATGCATGAGATAAGTGTGGGGTAGGGCTCTAATATGACTAATATAAACATGACTAATATAACTAAAAAAAGAAAAATATATATATAAAAAAACATTTTGAAAGAAAAGAACAATATTTTGATATATTTTGTAAGAAAAAAAGTTAATTTTAAGTAATAGGAAAATCATAATTAGGATTTCTTATACTTGGTCAAAATAAGATAACTTGTTTAATTTTCTGGGTTAGGAAGAAAATTGATGAAAGTAATTTAGTCTTGATCTTTACCTTGAAGAAATATGCACTCTTTATACACTTACACACTTAGGGTTCAAAGACAAAAATTCTTATGCCTTATAAAAAAAAAGAAATATATATATGTGTGTGTGTGTGTGTGCAAATCTAATTATTGATTAGCTAAGTTCTTTAGCCTAACCAAGCCTTGGTATTTGTGCAAAAGATAATTAGATAAGTTTGAATATATATATATATATATATTCTCTGATTAAGCTGGGTATTTGTGCCTCATGAAGCATAAGTATTCACGCCTAAAAGGGGTACATTTTATAAATAAAAATCCTTGGTTTCTGGCCTTGTTTGCTTGAGTGTTTAAGTCCTTCGGGGTATTTTCTCACCTGCCCTAAGACTGTCCGGTGTGGGTGTCACCGACTAAAGGCTCATTATATGGGCAGATTAGAAAGCCTAATGGAATTAAGAAATAAATACAAAAAAATAAAAATAAAAATAAATAAATAAATTAATATAAATAAGGTATAAGAGTTAATGTTAAAGAACCCTTAGTCAAATTTCACGATCACGAAGGTGCATATGACTTAGGGTAAAGTAATAGACTAGATGAGAAATACAATTTAACTCTTTACTTTGATTGATGACATATTTTTGAATAGAGACTAAGTTTAGGAATGAAAAGTTTGATTTTCCTATAACTTATAGATTACTTGAACTCTTACAACAATACCTCAAATATTTTCTATCTTTTTAAAATGCATTTTCGAAAATACTAAATATTTTTCTCTTTCTTTATAGATTTTGTGGGTGCAATCCACTAAAAACCTCATGAGATAAAATTCGTCTTTCACGGGTAACCTAGAGGTTTAACGGCTTGTTGCACATACTCAGTGCAATCGAGTGACCTACGAAAGTGGTCTAATAATTGATTAGGATTAATTTTGATATTTTGCTCGAGGGCAAGTAAAAGATAAGTGTGGGAGTGTGATTGGTCATATATATTGTATATATATTGTCACATTACCATATTTATTATCTAATAAATCCTATTAATAAGTCTTATTTTTCTTTATAACAGACCCATTGCTAAAAGAAAAGGAAGAGAAATGAGCCCAAAAGCCCATCAAATTCTAATTTAATTTAGAATTAATTCAAAATCAGAAAATCAGGGCAGATTATGGAAAGTTAGAGAGGTTGAAAACCGGTTAAAATGAATCTTCTCAAATTAAGTGGTTAAAGTCAAATATCAAAGGCCGTTTCATCAAATTCAGGAGTTGCAACGGGAAAAGCAGCAGGAGATAAAGCCATATTACTAAACCGGGGAGTGCCACCAACTAGGTGTGGCCACCTGGCCACACCATGGCCGCGGAAATGCGGCCAAAGCCACGTTTTTATGGCTTGGTTGAAGTGGTTGGGGAAGCGTTTGCTCCCCCTATCTTCGTACGCCTTCCCCCGTTTGGTTTTTCTCTATAAATACTACATTTGACAGAGAAAGGGGGAGTGAAGACTAGGATTAGAATTCTTGTTCATTTTTAAGGTTTTAGGAGTATTGTTAGATAGTTCTGAGAAGTTGTATCTCATCTTTACTTTTTATTTTAGACCAGCAAAGAGAGAAGAGTGAAACTGAGTGTGTAATTCATCCTTGAAGTGACAATCAAAGGAGAATTCAACTTGCTTCTTTCAACTTGGCTCAATTTGGTATGTCTATATTTTATTTTTATTCTCTTATTTGTTTTCTTTTTATCATGAGTAACTAAACTATCTTCTGGGCTCACTAATCAATTTCTTCTACCTACTTTCTCTTGATCGATTTTTTTGAAAGCAATTTTCTTGAATCATAATAATGACTCAAAGAACATGAGGATGTTTCCCTTTTAAACTTGGACATTCAAAGCACAAATATTTTTAAATCATTTTATTCCATACATGCTTCTTTGCGCTTGATAGTTTAACATTCTATTTTTATTGTTGTGTTAAGAAAGACCTTAAGATTTAAAGCAAAATCATCTTATTTGTTTTACTTGAACATTAAAAGAAACTAAAGGCTTTTGCTTATTATAAAAGTGACGCACCAAAGTTTTCTTGAGATAAGTAAGTAGTTTAGTAGAAGATTAGTGAGCCCAAATCTTTTTCATAATTTAAATCTCAGCCAAATCACTTTCAAATCATTTTCTAAAAGATCATCTTCTCCAAAGTCTTTTCCAAGTTTTAAATTTTTCTTTAAATCACTTCCCTTCTTTTCATTCTCTTTCACAATAAAAAAAAAATCAACACCATTCTTTACTTTCTAAACAATAACACCGAAAAGCTTTCATTGCATTCCTCCTCGTGGACACGACCGTTAGCCCAAGGCTAGACGGTAATTCTCATTACTTTCACTTGCAATCAAGGATATACATAATAGCTAAATTAGAATTGAGTGCAGAAAGGATATGAATCAAGTTTGGCACAAAATCAAGGCTGTATCTCAAAAGCTACATACATATATCACAAGTTCTAATTAAATACAGTTAAATATATAAACAAAACATGTAAACCATGATATGCTAAAAATTAATCAATTTAAAAATATATATAAACATAAGATGGAGGATAGAGATAGTTACCAACACCGATACAACTATTCTCCATTTCTAAAAGCCAAGGTGGTTTTCTCACCTAAACTCCTTAATAGTGAAGCACCAAATATTTGACCATCAAGCTACGGTTCCGTTTACCATTAAGGCATCAAATTCTCTCATGTTTTGAGAGAGCCCACACCTACATCAAATACAATTAGTGAAAATTTTGGTACCCAAATCCTTTTGGATCTTTGGGGTTAGTATTTGACATTCTTCGTTGCAAGATTTAATTTATCACAACGAAACTTAGCAAGATGGCCTTTGCGATCACAATGTGAGCAAGTATATATATTGACATCATGTGAGCATTGTGTGCTTGTGTATGCTATAGAGGATGTGCATGCATATCAGGAGCATGTTTCTTACAAAACATGAATTCCAATCTACTATAATCAAATGTACATTGGCTCAAGGTAGTCTAAAGCATTAATACTTTTCTTTAGAACAAAAATCTCATTTTTGTCAATAGCAGAAGAGACAACATTTGTATTAGAAATAAAATTTATTTCTTTGAAAATCAACTCAACTTGGTTTTTCAAAGAATAATTTTCTTTCAAAATTGCTTTATTTTCTTTTAAAACAAAGTCAAGTTTTGAAGATAAAACATCAATTTCTTTCTTCAATTTGAAGTTTTTCTTTTTCATCAAATCATATTTTTTAAATAATTCTTCACAACACATAGCAAGATCATCATCATATGACAATTTATTATCTTCATCAAGATCGAATTTTGAGCTTAACTCAACAGTGTCATCCCCTTAGACCATGAAGCACATGTGTGTGGAATTATCTTCTCTTTCGGATTCACTATCTGAATCTCATGTTGTAGCCTTCATTGTCTTTTTTCCTTTTCATTTTCTCTTTGGTTACCTCTCTTATGGTACACCCTCCTCATATTCTTTACAAGGAGAATAAGTTCTTCATCATCTTGTTCATCATCCTACGAGATAGTTGATGTGGCAATGCTTTTCTTTTGTGCTCTCTTGAGAATGCTTTGAGCGCAATACTAATTACTTTTTGTGGCTAACGATCTTCTCTTGCCTTCATCTCCATCATAAATGCAGTGAAGCCTATTTTCTCATTGTCGTTGAGCTCCTTTAAGGTGGTGGCTTTGACTTCCGAAGATTTAGAAAGTGCTCTAATAATTTTTTGCACTTTTTGGTCAATGGAGATGAGTTTACCTAAAAAAATGAGTCCATTAGTAATAGCGTAAATCAAGTAAGCATCTCATCAATAGATTCACCATCAAGCATATAAAAACTTTCATATTGTGAATTAAGCAAATTAATCTTTGCTTTCTTCACTTATGTAGTGTCTTCAAGAGTGGTGATCAAAACTTGTGAAATATCAAAAGTGGATGTTCAATTAATAACTCTAGAAATATCATCATTATTGAGAGCTTGCAATAATGCATAATAAGCTTTGGTGTTGGCATCATATTCCTTAATGGTAATTTCGGATCATGAGTCCTTATCACCCCTCGGGACAAACAAAGAGTTTAGATATGACATTGGCTACATGACTACTCAAAGATTGAAGAAAAATGGTCATCTTAACCTTTCGTATGGGAAAGTTAAGTCCATTAAACTTGGGCGGACAATAGATGATAGACTTAATACTACTAGATTCCATGTGTGTGTAAAATAAATATAGTGATTAGCAAAATAAGGAGCTCTCTATGGTGATTACAAATCGAATATCAAGAGCACCAAGCTCTGATACCAATTGTAAATTACCTAGAGGGAGATGAATAGGTAATATGCTAATCAAATGCGAAATTTAAAAACTTATACTAACTAAAACTGACATACTAATAGATACCAAAGAGTGAAGCCAAATTTTTGGTGGACTCTAGAACTTCTCCTCAAGATTCTTCTTTAATAAGAGTTGAAGTGCTTAATCTCTATCTTGGTTCAAACAAGTGTAAGCACATAAAACTATATTAAGCATGTAAATATAGGTACATAATAGCAAGAAGGATAAAAATTAGAGTGATTTGATATTAGTTGAGAAAGAGATATGATGAACAATTACAAACACGGGAGAATTATTTTGAGATTCGAGCCGATTGCTCCACATCCCCGCCTTTACCACAATGAAGGATTTCACTATGCACGATCCCGCAAGATAACTCAACAATACAAGTTTTCTCAAGAATGCTTGAATCCGCAAGTCCCTCACTCGGTGCCGCAACACCATAATCACGAGCCTGCAAGCTCACTCTGAGTGCAACCTCCAATCTCTTCAAATGCAATGATGAACACTCAGTGATCAATTTTTTTTTCCAAAAACAATGAACTCTCATAAAAAAAACTTTCTATAGAGTAGATAGAGGAGATTGCCTCAGGCCTGTGCGTGAAAAACTTATAGATTTGAAAGTAGAGGCTCAAGAAAAACTATTGGGAAAACTTCTTTGAAGATGTAAAAATTTGTAAAACAAAAATAATTTCTCCTAAAAACTTATTTTCTTGATTTTTCAAATCTTTTTCAAAAATTAAAACTTGAATTTTTTCTTCAAAAACTTCTTTGAAACTCTCTACAACGGGTCCTATTTATAGGGAATAGATGAGCCTATTAGAAACTAATCCCAATCATTAAAAAATATGTTTAAACCCAAATAAAGTAAGATATAACCATTTGAGTATAAAATAAAAATAAGAAATTTAAAATATATCCATTGTAGGTGAGAGTGCGAAAAATTCCTGAGATCACCTGAGCAGATACAGGTTGAACAACAAAGTTTATGCACATGCAATCCTTTAGATTTAATAAAAACTGAGATCATACCTTTGAAACCTCGCTGGATTAATGTCGTTAACAATCTTCAACTATAAACTAGAAGACATCTCGAACACCTCGCGATCTACTATCGTATTCCCAAAATGCTAGATCAGATGGAGGGTGGGATCTGAACTTTCAATCTCTCCTTTAGCTCTTTTCTGCCGCCTTTTAGAAACAAGAATTTTTCTCTTTTTAATTTTTCTGTATGATGCATACTTCGACGAAGAGCTATAAGAGGCTTTATATAGGCTATGATAAGGGCCACTCGGAATCAAATAAGAATCTGACTTCTAATGAAATTAGGAAACTCTAATTCAACCCGAATTAGAATCCTTAATTTCATAAATTACAATTCAATCCACTAAAGAATCACTTCTGTCATTATCAGAAAATTACTTTCGAGATCCTTATTATGATATGCCTAAAATCTCTTCACGTTAAGATTTTCGATATTCATAGTTTAAATTAAATTACTGACAATTTTATTTAATCGATATCTTGTCCTTGATACCTATCACTTAACTTATTTGTCATGTCGGATAAATAAATCCACCTACAGGGTTTGGCACAAAACTTATAAGCTTCCAAGAAGACATCATCATTCTCTCATATCGAGACGTGGATTCCGTCTATGAATAAAGACCATCGTATTATCACTCAACTCACTGAAGCTATGAATCTCACTTCTTAATGAATCAAAGTGACAAGTATAATATGCACATGTCCATTAAATATTTAGAATTAAGAGTTTAAGCACTCATAATAACCATGAGGTGTTAATTTTCTAATATAGTCAGTATATAGAAAACTACCTTAACTTGGTCCTGTCCAATGCACATATAATGCACTAATGCAATAGTCTGAGATATCAAATAGTCTCCTATAATCAAGATAGATTATTCTAGAATATTGCATTACAATCCTACCAATGGTGTATCCAACTCTATCAAGATTGTAGACCTAACTTATGTTCTAAAGGGATCGATGATCTGATCTTCTGTGTGAAAGTTAAACTCTACATACCAGGTCATCTACGATGTAGAACACAAGACACACCTGTATATAGTACAATCATTTGCCCATACAAATTCTCATAAAATGAAAATGATACTAAATCATATATTGCATTCTAATTTAAAAGACTAAGGCTTTTTGTATATCTCTAACAATAGGCAAACTGTTGCCTGATTAGAAAAAAGGATAGTGTGGTAGTTTTCACAAATATTCAATAAAAGAAAGAAGGTTTAGAGTCAACCTTAGGTGCTTGTTTACTCCACAAATGTATTTGATATGTTCAATGTACCCTTTCCAAATCACCGTAGTAGCAGTGGCTATACGGGTCGAATCCTCAGGGAGAGCTCACGATGGAAGCTTTACGGTTTAATGTGAAGATAGAAAACGAAGGTTCTTCTTTGCTTTAAAAGAATGTAAAAAAATTGGAAAAAGAAATGAAAGAATTGGTGGTTGGTTCGTACATGAAATGAAAACTATGGAAATAAAATGAAAAGAATCGAAGACAAGATTTGCTTTGGAATTAATACTAAAAGAATTAAAACTTATAGAAGACTTTAGATGAGAAGAGCCATGACTAGCTAACATTACTAACTTGCTAACTTACTAATCTCCGTTAGGGTGATGCTTGCCTCATGTTGATTCATCGGCATATGTTTGTCTTGTGTGTTGGTCTAGTTACTTTCCCACTTGATTGACGGGTGATCTTTTTGGAATTGTCTTGTAGCCTCATTGATGTCATAGGCCTTCAAGATAGACTTTCAATGGTGGAATCAAAAGAGTTGCCACTCAAGGGATGCTAAGGAAGAAGATACAACATTCATTAATTGAAGTAAAGAAGTTGTACAACAAATAGCATATGGTTGGTGATCCATCTCCATGTTCCATCAAGGTACTTGTTCTAAAGACAAGGCTCTAAATGAGACACACATGAATCATATGGAGAATTACAACAAGAGATTGCCAAGCATGAAAGTAACCCATCGGGGATGAAAAAGACTCAATAATTGCAAGATGAAGTATTTGCATTCACCCAAGAGTTAGAAGTTAAGCAAGATTAGTTGTTAGATAGTCATGTTAGAAGAATTTAGCTACTAGCCATTACAAGAAAAGAAAAGCAATTCATGAATAAAAGTGCAATGAAAGTAAAGCTTGAATGAAAGAATGCAAGTAAAGTACTAGAAAATGCTCAAGTAGAGAAAGGAGATTGGATTAAACCTTACTTCACAAGTTGTCACACCTTGATTTACAGAAGCTTTCTCTCTCTCACAATCTCTCTTTTTGCAGAATTTCTAGGGAGGAAGAAGACTAAGAGGAATGAAACCTAGAGAAAAATCAAAATACAATCTCTTTCTCTATTCTCTCCTCTCTCTCTCCCCTCTTTTTGCGAAGGCCCTGGTGGTGTATTTATAGCCTCAGAGAGAAGCCTCTAGAGCCTAGGTTGTTGGAGAGAATCTCGGGCTCAACGGCCTTGTAACTGCCGTAGATACGCGACAAAATCCTGGAAAGCGCGGCAAAATCTGGGCCGTTGAGGCCGAGATTTCTGGTGCGAGTTTGTTACAGGTTGTTAGCCACGTGGACCTTCTGGAAGTCTGACTTGGCGCGTGGATTTCTCCAGATCCTGGGCTCAACCTTTGGGCTTTTTTGGGCTTTGATTTATTCTCCTTTAATTTTTGATAATTAAAGGGATTTTGGGCCTTTTCTCTATTAGAATATGGACCTGCAAAAATAGAGAGAAAAAGATTAAAAAATCACATTTTTATTTACAATATGCATGGTATGGATGTGGTAAAATATGCAAAAATGAATAACAATCACACCCCCATACCTAGCTTTTGCTCGTCCTCGAGCAAAAAACAAAGAAAAAGAAAATCCTAACTAGATTATTACACCACTTTCGTAGGTGACACGATTGCACTGAGCACGTGCAACAAGCCGTTAAACCTCTAGGTTATCCTAGAGGAGGAGTGTTGTCTCCTGAGGGTTTTCAGCGGATTGCACCCACAAAATCCATAAAGAAAAATAAAAGGGTTAGTGAAAATTTTGATCCATGTTTTAAAGATTCTCACTTAAGTTATAGGTTTCAGATTACCCTAAACTTGTCATTCCTTTTATAAGCGTCTATTGGAGTTTTGTTTTCATCTTAGGTTAAGTTTTTAGGGAAAAGATCAAAAACTAGATTTGCATCAATCCTAGGATATATACATCTATAAATATGAAGGATCTTTCTTAGACTAAGTTCATTTATTTACTAATATATATAACTTTTTTTATATATATACAATATTTATTTATTTACATTTCCTTAGCATCTTTAGGCTTTCTAGTTTACCCTTGTAACGAGTCTCTTACCGATGGCTCCCAAACCAGACGGTCTTAGGGCACCAGATGAGAAAACATCCCTAGGGTTCGATGACTCGAGTAAAAAAGGCCACGAAGGAATTTAAGGACTTAACCACCTTTAGGCGTGATTAGCAATGCTTCTTGAGGCACGACTAACCAGCTTAATTAGTGGCTAAGTAATTATTATTTATTTATATACATATTTATTTTTATTATTCTTTTTTTCTTTTTCTATATATATTTTTATTATATATATGTAAATAAAGTCACAAAGTCTTTGATTAATCCTTCAATATGTTTAATGAATATATCCTAAAGAAAGAATTAAAATCTAGTAATTTTTCTAATCCTTTATTACTTAACCTAAAAATCTAACAAAACTCCTCTTTTTGACTTATAATTAGAAATCTTAGTTTAGAGCTTCTTTAATCCCTAAAGTTAAGTTTGATTCTTTAAGCGTGGATCAAGAATTTCCCTTTTTTTTATTATTATTTTTTTTCTAAAAAAGTAAAATCTAACAAGAAAATAGAAAATCTACAAAGAAAGGTAAAATCTAAAAGAAAATAAAAACCTAAAAAGAAAGTGAAAATCCTAAAAAAAATAAAAAGCCTAAAAAGAAAATGAAAAATCCTAGGTTAGCATCTACCCCCCACACCTATCTCATGCATTGTCCCCAATGTATGCAAGATGAAATGATGCATGAAATAGGTAAAGGTATGAAGCTACTCCCTCCGTCGCTTTGGACCAGCAGTGGTGCTAGGTCCAGCCGACTGTGATCGTCTCAGCGCACCCTCGATACTATCCAACCTAGAGGATTGCTCCTCTACCTTCTTCCTAGGACGAACCTGCCCCCGAAAGATCTTCTTCATGCCCCTCCAGATAGTGGACATGAAGGCACGTGAATCAGATGGGGGGTCCTACCTCCAAAATTGCGGCTCATCTTCTTCCTCTAAGCTTTCCTCGAAGAGGACTCCACCGGTATATCTTCGGGTTGGACACTAGGTGTCCAAACTGCGTGCAAACAACTGTTATATGAACTGGTGGGTCTCTCTGCAGTAACAAATACTCGGTCAAAAGAATCAAAGACATCGTCCGGTAGGAAAGTCCTACACAGACGTGTAATCAGGATGGGATGGGAATATTGGCACCCGAGTACGGGAGGAATTGGCAAGGATTGCGTGGAAGAGGGCCTTATTTAAACAGACAGTGTGTTGCCGAGTCATCAAATCATGTATTATTTGCAACACAGGTCTGTTAAAGGTTGTGGTGTGGTCTAGCCCTAAGATGTTGCGTTGGATCCAGCGTCCAACGCAATGCACATTTCTAAACGTGGTGCTAGCCTTTAGCCCCCAATCCTGCTCTGTACAACGAACCCCCATAACAGTCATGTACTCAATCAATGGAAGAGGGTCGCTGTGTTGTGTGATAGTCGGGACATTTGTGTGTTCCTCAAGAAGAGGAATAGTGATGATCCAGTCGCCCATGGGCATGTGTACGGTAAATGGTATGTTTGCGTGTCAACAGATGCATGGTCGATGTGAGTGTAAAACATTGTCACCAATTCGGGACAATAAAATGCGTCGTTCTCAACAGTATCATACACAAAGGTATACCAATTCCAAGCCCTAATGCGGTCTAAGAACATGTGCCCATATCCATTTGAATCACACAATATTCGCCCAAAGTCTTTTTCAGAAAAAATGCTAGGTGCCATGATATGAATTGAGATCAAAGCAATAAAAAGAAAAGATCGGAATTCGAACCGCCCCGGATTTCGTGGGGGAAACAAAAATTCGATCTCTGCAGAGGGTACAGGAAGGGCTGATGAAGTTTCTGGCACCAGATCGGCCACAAGCGCTTCAGATCGACTGGTACAGAATTTGGCGGCGAGACTTCAGGACTGCCGTGGATCAGCGGCTGGGGTCGCGGGAACGCGGCAGGAAGGAGGATTCTGGGAAGCAGAAAATTTTCAGAGGGCGGTGCTTGAAGGAACTTTTCAGATCTGAGATAATATTTCCGTTTGAGGGAGGAGGGGTGAGGTAGAGAGGCTATTTATAGAAGGGAAAAAATTGAGAATCCCACTTTTATCCTAAGGTTAAAAGTGAATTTACCCTAGGGTTTGGAATTTTGAAAATGAGTTGGACCCTAGGGAAGAGATGTAGACCTAGGAATTTTAAATTTTGAATTTTGAAAGTGGGGAAACTCTTTTAAGCACAAAAGTCCCTCATTTATTATTTATTTCTTTTTTTAATTATTTATTATTACGAAAAGTGTACAAAAAATTATTTACAGAAAATATTTACAAGTGTATCCCTTGCCTAGGCTGTTCTTTTGGTCTTTTCCCCTGGTCCGTTTCCCATCGTTCCAGTGTGTTTGTTTGCGCGAGCTTGGTTGCGAAACGAGTTCAATTACTTTCTTAGCCCTAGGCATCTCCAGCTTCAATTTCTCACTGTTATTCATCCGCATTTCACCACAATGTTCCCTAAAGAATTCCTTATCACCACTTTCACTCTGAATCTCATTACTTCCAATGTTAAGGAATTTCAGCTCCTCTCCATACAATTCTTCAAAACTCAGGTCAACATTTTCCTTAGGAAGTGTACAATCAGTTAACCTACCCCGAGTGGCTCATCCAGACACATGAGCTCATCAGCAAAAAGGTTTTCAAAGGATATGTCAATTGGAGGTTCTTGAACTATATCCTCTTGGGATACAGTCACAGTTGGCTCAGTGAAAGTGAAAATATCCAAATCAACTTTCCCCTTTTGAAAGGGTACTCGGACAGTAGGATGTTCCATTTAAGAGAATCACAAAATTGTGACTCATCTTGTGAATCTTCACTTACTTCCTCACAATTGTCTTTAACAAAGCTGACCTCGAATGTTTGATCTTTTATTTTACGAGGCTGTGTGTGGAAGACATTCAGTTCATGAGTCATGTTACCAAAGGTTAACCTCATTGATCCATTCTGGCAATTGATTATGGCATTTGCTGTAGCCAGGAATGGTCGTCCCAAAATGACAGGAGTTTGAGCTCTTTGATTGGAATTAGACACAGGTTGTGTCTCAAGGACTACAAAATCAACAGGGTATATGAACTCCCCAACTCTGACAAGGACTTCGTGAATTTCCCCCTTGGGTCTCTTGACAGAACGATCAGCCAATTGTATGGTCATTTGGGTCGGGAGAAGATCGCCTAACCCTAATTGTTGGTACACAGACAAAGGTAAGAGATTGATGCTGGCCCCCAAATCAAGTAGTGCCCTATTGATGGTAGTCTGTCCTATGATGCATGAAATGGTGGGGCTCCCTGGGTCTTTGTATTTTACAGGAGTTGGACCAGTGAGCAACTCGCTGATGGTTGATGCTAGGAAGACTTTCTTAGGGACTTGTGTTTTCCTCTTCTTAGTGCACATTTCCTTCAAGAATTTGGCATATGATGGCACTGTTGTATGGCATCAAGAAGAGGGACATTGATTTGGACCTTGTTGAACATTTCTTTTATCTTCTCCATGTGAGCATTTGACTTGTGATTTATAAGCCTATTTGGAAATGGTACACTAGGCTTATAAGGTTGCTCATCTACCTTTTCTTTACCCTTGGCTTTTGAAGTGGATGGCTCTGTACTAGAGGATGGTTTGTCAGAAGCTAGTTGCATTAGGATAGGAGGTGTTGGCTTTGGTACTGGATGAGATGATTGACTAGAAACCTTATTGTCTATCTGTTTTCCAGATCTCAGGGTATGAATAGCATGACAATGACTTGGGCCCGTGTCTTCATGTTTGGGATTTGACAATGGCTGGCTTGGTAACAGTCCTTTTTGTCTTTCATTCACAGAATTAGCCAATTGCCCGATCTGGACCTGAACTTTATTCATATCCTGTTGATAGTTCTTTGTAAAGGTTTCTAACATTTTCCTCAACTCCGATATTTCTGAATCATTCTGGGGTGGATGTTGATGATATGGAGACTGGAATTGTGATTGGTAGTGTGGTGGACTTTGATAAGGTTGTGATTGTGGTGGACTTTGGTATGGATGAAAATTCGGTGTATTCGATTGAAACTGGGTGGTTGAGACTGAGTATTATAAGGATGTGGAAATGGTGGCCTATGTTGCTCAGGACCAGACTGACTCCACAAAAAATTGGATGGTTTCTCCATCCCGGATTATATGTGCTGGAGTATGGATTGTGAGGGGGTCTGGTAAAAGCTGCATTCGTGTTCTCCTGATATGATTGAGGCTGATACAAAGGACATTCCTCAAAAACATGGTTGAGATCATGACAGTAGGTACAACTCGGTTTAATCAGAGGTGATGGGTTGACCTGATTGACCACAGAATTTTCCCTTGACTCAAGTAGTTCTATCCTCTTTATCAATTGTGTGATCTTGGCTTCCGCAGCTATAGAGGATTCTATGGAGTGCATACCAGTTCTGGAAGTGGTGGAAGTGGGTTTACCAGGGCATGACTCCCACTGAATCGTTTTCTCAACTAAGGCTTCAAAGAGATCCCACCCTTGATTCTCATCTTTCTTCAAAAATTCCCTTGGCACATGGATTCAAGGAGGGTCTTCGTTTGGTAATCTAGACCGTCATAGATAATCTGGCATTGACGCCATTTCTCTATGCCGTGATGAGGACATAAGGCTAGAAGGTCTTTGAAACGCTCAAAATATTTCCAGAAAGGTTCGTGTGATTCCTGCTTGAATTGCATGATATTCTTTCGCATGAGGGCTGTTTTGTGGATGGGATAGAATTTCTTAAGAAAGACTTTTATAAAATCATCCCATGAAGATATCGAATTGGCGGGAAGATTGTAAAGCCATTTCTTAACTAAATCCTTCAGTGCAAACGGTATGAACCTTAACCTAACAGCATCCTCGGTCAATTGGGAAATTCTCATCATTACGCATACTTCTTCAAACTCTCGAATGAAGAAATACGCGTCCTCAGACTCTAGACCATGAAATCGGGAAAGTGTATTAATGAATTGCGGTTTCAGCTCAAAGTGATTTCCATTTGGTGCAGGAAGAAGAATGCATGATGGCAGGGAGGTGCGAATCGGATAGAATCGATCTTGAAGTGAAACGTTGTTTTCCATTGTGTCAAGTGGTTGTGTAAGTGCAAGTGTAGAAATTCTAACAAGTCTTGCAGAATCTGGATCACGGAACCACTCTTGCATATACAGTCACAAACAACGTGCACCGATCACACCAGCGAAAAAGAAAAATGAAAATAACAAACAATAAAAGAAAAATCAATCCAAGCTATCTAGGATTCCTGGACCTAGACGACTCCTAACTGATTAGACTGTCCACGGGAGGTTTAGTGTAGACTTGACCACAAGCTAATCAGCCAGGTCAGGGCAAGGTTGTTGGGAGGTTTTCCGTCAAAGACGTTCCTTAATTAAGTAACCACCAACCTTCGGGCTTTCGGCCCTCAATCCTCTTCCTAGACACTGATTTTGCAAAAGTCAATTTCCAACACTTTTCCTCCTTAGGATAATCTCCTAAGTGAGTCCGGATGTCCCTAAGGCCAACGTCTATCAAATTTTATTACAAGCTTGGGATTGTGAGTGCTTGGAAAAATTTTCGGGCTAAGGAAAGGGTGATGAAATCCCCCACCTTATCTTATTAATGGGTGATGCCCTTAAAATCAGTTTGGTGTAAGTGTACAGTTATAAACAAACAAGGTTCACTCAAAGCTATAAAAATCAAACAAGGAGTAAGTCCTAGTCAATATGCAATGCACACGTACCTTGCTCCAGCACTCTTCAACAGTAAAATAAAAGAATTGAAAAGACACGTGCCTAGAAATGCAAATGTCTAATCAATTTTTAACTTTGCAACCAATTTTTTTTACTGTTGATTATTAGCAGATATAAGGTGAAGCATACAAGAATTTAAGTATTGCAGCAGCTGTATTTTGCAGAGCAAGCAACCCTGCAGAAATTTGGTCAGTAGTTCACTCCTCCTTGCCGCGGATCCGCGGCTTTGGCCGTGGAATCGCGGCAATTCAGAGGGCAACTGGTTTCTGCTTTCAAGAGCAGAAACCCAGAGCCACTTATATGTTACTGCAATGCAAATTTTCCTGTTTTATTCACCTGTAACCTGCAACAGAGAAGAAAATTCATTTAGTTCTTCACTTGAAATCAAAAACCGTTGCTCTCCCCGGCAACAGCGCCAAAAATTTGATTAGAAAAAAGGATAGTGTGGTAGTTTGCACAAATATTCAATAAAAGAAAGAAGGTTTAGAGTCAACCTTAGGTGCTTGATTACTCCACAAATGTATTTGATATGTTCAATGTACCATTTCCAAATCACCGTAGTAGCAGTGGCTATACGGGTCGAATCCTCAGGGAGAGCTCACGATGGAAGCTTTACAGTTTAATGTGAAGATAGAAAACGAAGGTTCTTCTTGCTTTAAAAGATTGTAAAAGAATTGGAAAAAGAAATGAAAGAATTGGTGGTTGGTTTGTACATGAAATGAAAACTATGGAAATAAAATGAAAAGAATCGAAGACAAGATTTGCTTTGGAATTAATACTAAAAGAATTAAAACTTGTAGAAGACTTTTAGATGAGAAGAGCCATGACTAGCTAACATTAATAACTTGCTAACTTACTAATCTCCGTTAGGGTGATGCTTGCCTCATGTTGATTCATCGGCATATGTTTGTCTTGCGTGTTGGTCTAGTTACTTTCCCACTTGATTGACGGGTGATCTTTTTGGAATTGTCTTGTAGCCTCATTGATGTCATAGGCCTTCAAGATAGACTTTCAATGGTGGAATCAAAAGAGTTGCCACTCAAGGGATGCTAAGGAAGAAGATACAACATTCATTAATTGAAGTAAAGAAGTTGTACAACAAATAGTATATGGTTGGTGATCCATCTCCATGTTCCATCAAGGCACTTGTTCTAAAGACAAGGCTCTAAATGAGACACACATGAATCATATGGAGAATTACAACAAGAGATTGCCAAGCATAAAAGTAACCCATCGGGGATGAAAAAGACTCAACAATTGCAAGATGAAGTATTTGCATTCACCCAAGAGTTAGAAGTTAAGCAAGATTAGTTGTTAACTAGTCATGTTAGAAGAATTTAGCTACTAGCCATTACAAGAAAAGAAAAGCAATTCATGAATAAAAGTGCAATGAAAGTAAAGCTTGAATGAAAGAATGCAAGTAAAGTACTAGAAAATGCTTAAGTAGAGAAAGGAGATTGGATTAAACCTTGCTTCACAAGTTGTCACACCTTGATTTACACAAGCTTTCTCTCTCTCACAATATCTCTTTTTGCAGAATTTCTAGGGAGGAAGAAGACTAAGAGGAATAAAACCTAGAGAAAAATCAAAATACAATCTCTTTCTCTATTCTCTCCTCTCTCCTCTCTCTCCCCCTCTTTTGCGAAGGCCCTGGTGGTGTATTTATAGCCTCAGAGAGAAGCCTCTAGAGCCCAGGTTGTTGGAGAGAATCTCGGGCTCAACGGCCTTGTAACTGCCGCAGATACACGGCAAAATCCTGGAAAGCGCAGCAAAATCTTGGCCGTTGAGGCCGAGATTTCTGGTGCGAGTTTGTTACAGGTTGTTAGCCACGTGGATCTTCTGGAAGTCTGACTTGGCGCGTGGATTTCTCCAGATCCTGGGCTCAACCTTTGGGCTCTCTTTGGGCTTTGATTTATTCTCCTTTAATTTTTGATAATTAAAGGGATTTTGGGCCTTTTCTCTATTAGAATATGGACCTGCAAAAATAGAGGGAAAAAGATTAAAAAATCACATTTTTATTTACAATATGCATGGTATGGATGTGGTAAAATATGCAAAAATGAATAACAATCACTGCCTTGGCAGTAGTGCGGACGGCCGCCAATAGGTAGAAAACTAGTCATTGGAGCTAGCGGTCGACCGCCCGGTCGACTGTCCAGAGCAGACTATTCTGCTATGCATAACTAGCAGTCGACAACCGATCGATTATCCAACCCAGCTGTTGAACGGTCGACCGCCCGGTCGATCGTGTACGCAAGCAGTTTGCCTGTGACACACCCGGTTGACTGGCATAGGCCAAAAACTTATATTTATTATTTTAAAAATCTTTTTAAAACAAACTAAATTTTTATAAAATTTACAAAAATAAGTCCATGTAAATGTTTTAAAGTACAAATATGTGGTATCAAAAATCAACACATATACTATAAACATGTGAACTTCTTTCTGAGATATGAAATACAGATTGAAAATAAAAACTATATTATTTAAAACAATAAACTTAAATAGAAAGAGAAGTTTTTCTAAAGCTTGTATAAATATAAAAATAATTTCTCAAACTCATTTGAAGCACCAATGTGTATGGATAAAATTCGCTATACATACAAAATAATATGAACTTATTTTGAGAATTTCTTTTCACAAAACAAAAACACAAACTAGTTAATAGAAAATCAAAATTGAACTTTTGTGTGTGTATAAGTTTGAGCAATCTGTTGACACTTTAAAAAGACAAGCTCCTGAACAGCACTTCAACCGGTCTGAACGACGTATACACTCGATGACATTTACAAAAATCAGAGTCATGGATGAGCTGATGACTAGTTTCATGCCCACTCTAGAGGCAAAGCAGGCCTATAAGGCTAAGTTCGTTCAACACCTAGCCTCTCATGAGCTCAAAAGGGGCTAGTTTCACCTAAAAACACCTCATGACCTTGTCAAAAGGCCAAGCCAACAAGCTTCACATGAAGCTTAAATCAGCCCTGCTGAAGGCTAACCTTAGCTTCGCTTGAAACTTTCTCACCAACTTCGCTGGAAGTTTAATCCTGCTCTGCCTAAGCTAACTTTCTAGCTTCGCCTGAGGCTTCATGTAGCTCATCAAATGGACTAACTTCCAGCCTCGCTTAAGGCCCCGAATGAATATAGCTTCGCTTGAAGCTTTAAGATGAACTTTGCATGAAGCTCCCATCTAGTTTCGTCGCAAGCTTTGCCGGGTCATCTGACCTTTCTCAAATCCCTTAAGGGGGGAATTAGCAGTTGTAACTTCACTTCTAATAGTGGAGTTAGTTGCTTTAGTGGGCGGTTATACCCGCCAACTTGGTCGCACAATAAGTGGAGACGTGCAAGTGGGTTCCAACACCTTAGCTTCACTAGAGGCTCACTTTTAGCTTCGCCACCAGGCTATATCAAGCCTGCCGAGAAGCTAACAAGCTGATTTAGCCTTGTTGAATTCATGGGTGTTAGAACTTAGATTTTGATGATAACATTTGCGATGCAGATGCATTGGAGCTCTATCTCAAAAGCTTATGATGAGTTCTAAGTGCTCAAGACTATTCAAAGATATTGGCTATTTTATGTATTTTATAGAATGTTAAAAGCCTTGATCACACACACAAAATAGTCTTATTGGTTGACTTGACCCTTCCTATAGTCGACTAATACAGTTGCTAGTCGACTTATCATAAGTCTATAGTCGACTAAGTCCTGTCCAGAAAAGATATCCATTCTCTGTTTATTGACTGTAATCAATGTTAGTCGACTACCCTATTCTATAAATCGACTAATAGTAGTTTCCAGAGACTTGCATATCTGTATCATATATCTGATAGTCGATTGATCCCTTCTGCTAGTCGACTAACTCAGTCAAAAATGCCTATACTAGTTGACTTACTCCCTACCCTAGTCGACTTATAACAGTTTCTGACTGTTAAACAGTTAGTGATTTCTGGTGTTTTATCCAACGTTCTGATATTCAAATTTAACTTGATAACTTTCCAAACTGACAATTGATTTCATCTATAAATAGGAATGTTGTCCTAAGTTGAAAACACCAATTCACTTGATTAATTTTCTGTCCAAAGCCTGTTGAAAAATTTTGTTTTCCAGAAAACTAGTTTTCACTTTCATTTTTTCACACAATTCAATCCTATTGTGAAGAATTCTGAGAGTCCACCTATAAGCGTCCTTATTTATGATCACATATAAGTCTCAAGGCTTATAGGATAATTTGTAATCACTCAAAGAGAAGTATTGTACAAGGTTATCTTCTTGGTGTTGAGAAGAGGTATACAAGGAAATTGTCTTCTTGGTGTAGAGAAGAGTTGTACGGATTTGGCAAAGGTTGTTTTGTCAAGTAGTGTGCAAGGAGTTGATTTTGGGTGTACACAATCAGGATAAGAAAAATCTCAAGCAGGTTGCTTGGGGACTGGACGTAGGTCAAGAAGACCGAACCAAGATAAAATCTCTTGCGTTTGCGTTTGCATATTTTCTGAGATTTATTTCCTTTCTTGTAAGTTATTTTATTTAACGCTAATTATCTTTGTTTAGTGTTGTGTTGACATTAGTTTTCAGATCCTACAATTGGTATCAGAGCCCGACCCGACATACAACCAATACCCTGAATACCTGGTCAACACTCTACAAGGATGGCAACGGAGTTTCCTTCATCACAATTCAGAGAAGGACATTCTACACAACGTCCACCACTATTTGATGGATCAAATTACAACTACTGAAATTGTAGAATGAAGATCTGCTTGCAATCACTCAACTATAAACTTTGGAACATAGAGAAGCACTATACACCAAGACGACCACAATTACAGTGCATGGAATGAAGAACAAAAGAAGTATGCAAACCTTGATGCAAAGCAATGAACGTGCTTTTCTATGCCTTGAACAAAGAAGAATTCAGTCTTGTTATAATGAGTACCTTTTTAAATATTTTATCTTATAGGTACCATATAAAGAAAAGAGAATAATTGATGATATAATTTTTGCAGGGAAGAATACTCATTTTTTTATATTTGTTATAACCTGTTCTATACAGGGAGAGAACATTTTTTTGTTATAACATGTTCTCTGCAGGGGGAGTTATATGCACAAACTTGTCATCATCAAAAAGGGAAGATTGTTGGAACTTAGATTTTAATGATAACATTTGTGATGCAGATGCATTGGAGCTCTATCTCAAAAGCTTATAATGAGTTCCAAGTGCTCAAGACTACTTAAGGATATTGGCTATTTTGTGTATTTTTTTATAAAATGTTAAAAGCCTTGATCACACACACGAAATAGTCTTATTAGTTGATTTGACCCTTCCTATAGTCGACTAATACAGTTGCTAGTCGACTTATCATAAGTCTATAGTCGACTAAGTCCTGTCCAGAAAAGATATCCATTTTCTGTTTGTTGACTGCAACCAATATTAGTCGACTACCCTATTCTGTAAATCGACTAATAGTAGTTTCCAGAGACTTGGTATTTGTATCATTTATCTGATAGTCGATTGATCCCTTCTGCTAGTCGACTAACTCAGTCAAAAATGCCTATACTAGTTGACTTACTCCCTACCCTAGTCAACTTATAATAGTTTCTGACTGTTAAATAGTTATTGATTTCTGGTGTTTTATCTAATGTTCTGATATTCAAATTTGACTTGATAACTTCCCAAACTGACCATTGATTTCATCTATAAATAGGGATGTTGTCCTAAGTGAAATCACCTAGAGGGGGGGTGAATAGGTGATAATGCTAATCTAGAGAACTTAATGCGGAATTTGAAAACTAATTGCAATTAACAAAAGATGCACACTCAAACAAGCCAAGCAAATAATTATGAATGAACAATATGAATTGATGCAAGGCACAATATAGAGAGAGAGAGTAAGAGCTAAGGGATCAAGCGCAAACAATAAGATATGTTTCGAGGTTCGAGCACTCAGCTCTACATCCTCACCTTCACACAGAAGGATTTCAACTCCACTAGCTTGTCCACACAAGACTCCCACAAAGGGAACCTCCACCGAGGATTTGGGGCAATACAATAACTAGGAGTACCCAACTCCTCTCTTTACAACCACAACCTCCTTCTTAGAGGCAAAGCACCAAGCCAACAAACAATCACCTCATAACTTGAGGGATTAGCACAAAGCTACACAAGGATCACCTCACACCTTGAGGGATACAAACCCAATAGCACAACCTCCTCAACACAATGAGGGAAAGGCACAAAGCCAAGCTAAGATAGGGTTTACAACTTGGTGATCAAAAGACCACAAACAATCTCTTTTCTCACACAAAGATCCTATAGAATAAGATAGTAGATGTAGCTCAAGTGTGGAGAAAACTAAAGGAATGGAAATCAAAAACTCGAAGAAAATCCTTGAGAAAAACTAGAAACCAAGATAAAGAAGTTGAAATCAAACACTTTTCCAAAAACCCTTTTCTTTGATTTTCCAAACCCTAGCAAAAACACCAAATAGATTGTTCAATTTAAAGCCCAAAAACTTCTTTTGATTGCTGTAAAAACACTGGAGAGTATGAAAAATATTAGCACAAAAATTCTTGAGGAAAACCTCTTTCCAATGGGGTATTTATAGCCCATTTACAAAACTAGCCGTTGGCAGCAGATCCTGCCAAAAATGAACTACCGGTCGACCGTCTGGTCGACCGGCCAACGGTCACTTTTTGACCGCTGGCAGCTACGGTCGACCTCCCGGTCAACCGGACCCAGATACAGAGAGCAATGGCTCTCTTCTCGGTCGACCGCTCGGTCGACCGGGAGCAACCCGAGAGCAACCTGCTCTCAGTCGGTCGACCGTGCAGTCGACCGCCTTATGGGTAAGCCAGCGTGCACGTATCTGTGCACGTCAGTCGACCGCTACGGTCGACTGGCTACTTGGTACGGTCGACCGTCCGGTCGACCGACCTAGCCTGGGCAGCAGCAGTTCTGGTCAGAAAAACATGTAATTTTTAATCCTAAAAATTCCCTAAAATCTCTAAATTACACAAAAATAGTTTATCATTTTACATTGAAATGTAAACTTGTGTAAAAAATTTCAACACAAATTTCAAACATTTAAGAACCATTTTTGTGTCTTATCATTTTTACCAAAAATCAAAAAACTGTATTTTCTAAAACTTGAATTTTGAATTGAAAATACATTTTGTCCAAAACTTATCCTAATACAAAAACATGATATTAAACAACATTTAGGCATGATGTATATGGATATAATCCTATATACATGAAACATATATATATCTATGTTTTGACTTTAATTCCAAAATATGTTTTGTTAAAAATACCAAAATATAAAACACATGAATAAGTAAGTCAAAACTAAGTTTGTCTAGGAAGTTAAGCATGCATGTATATAGAATGAATCTACTATACATAAAACCATTTTAACTTGTTTTGATATATCTATTCATGAAACCAAGATCGGTTAAACCAAAAACGGAAAAATTGAAAACCAATATTCAAAGCATGAAACGTGTGTGTTGTGAACTTGAGTATATCATACTATTCTAATCTTTACACATGGATCTAAACAAACTAAAAACTATGTACCGAAGTCTTCTTGTAGAGCGCGACTCCAAGCCGACTCGATCCAAAACTCCAAAACTCCGAGCTTGACTCCAACGAGTGCTATATTGTAAGATCACCTAGAGGGGGGGTGAATAGGTGAAGGCTAATCTAATGGTCACTTATGAACAAATGATGCGGAATTAAAACTAAGATGACCAAATAAAACTCTTTTATTTTGAACACCACGTATAACCAAGAGTGTTGCCGAATTCCCCTTAAGGGCTCTGGACAAGCTCCTCTAGATTCCCCTTGAAATGGGTTAAGGTGCCGCGTTGGCTCTCTTGGTTGAATACAAGTGTAAGCAACAATCCCACGCAATTTATATAACAATCAAGCACAAGGGTATATCATGCATATAAAAATAAAGACAATGTAAGTAATGCAAGATATAAAAGAGACAAAGAGAGAGAGAGAGAGATAGAGTAAGCAATCGCAAACACAAGGGTATGTTTCGAGGTTCGAGCACACTTGCTCTACATCCCCGCCTTCGACACACGAAGGATTTCCACTATGCAAGATCCCACCGGATCTCTCCTCGGTGCCGCAACACCTACAAGCCCTCGGACTCTCTAGTCCCTTACACAACACAAGCCCACCGGCTCGTCGAGGCCGCACCTCAAGCTACAAGTCCTCACTAGGACCCAACAACACCAAGTCCTCACTAGGACCCTCAATCAAACCGCGAACACAACCGTCCGCCTTCTCAAAGAACAAGAAATGATCTCTGGTGATCTAAACACTTGATCACCAATTACAAACTCTCACTACAACTCTCCTATAGGATAGATATAACAATGGATGCTCAAGTGTAGTGTGAGAAATCAAGGAAAAGAACTATGGTGAAAAACTCAAGAAATCACTTTTATCACTCTTGATAAATTCTTCCTATTTGATTGGAAGTATTTGCTCTCAAATATGTGGAGAAAACTTTCTGAAAAGAATGGGAAAAACTGGACAAAAGCTCTCCTAAAATCTTGGCTCAAAACAATGACAAAACCCCCTTTATAGAGGTCAGAAAAATCTGACCGTTGGGGTCTGTCAGAGCTGCCGGTCGACCGGCCCGGTCGACCGGCAACGGTCAAAAATCCGACCGTTGCAGACTCCGGTCGACCGGCCCGGTCGACCGCGCAACTGGAGAAGAGAGAAAACTCTCTGTCGGTCGACCGGCCCGGTCGACCGATAATTCCCGAGAGCAAAGCTCTCTTAAGCGGTCGACCGGTCCGGTCGACCGTCCTCCAGTGCACACAGGCGTGCACGCTGTGCACGTCCGGTCGACCGACTCGGTCGACCGGCCACTGTCAGTTCTGAAAAATCAGAACTGCCAGAACCTGAAAATTGGGATTTAAGGATAGGTCTTTTTGGCTTAATAAAAATCCCATAAATACTTAGAAATTCTACAAAAATAGTTTTATGATATAGAAACATGCTTGCACAAAATCAAGGCATGTTATTGAAGATTTGACTATTTTTGTAACTTAGAAATATTGGCTCATAATAAAAACTGTTTTTCTAAAACAACATGTTTTTCCAAATTTCCATCAAATACAAAAACAAGATACACTTTAAAGCATAGTGTGTGTGGATATGATCCACTACACAATCAAGATGACATATCTAGTTTTTGACATAAAGCACTAAACTTGGTTTTGAAATATCAACATGTTTTTCCAAACTTTCATCAAATACAAAAACAAGATATACTATAAAAGCATAGTGTGTATGGATATGATCCATTACACAATCAAGAAGAAATATCTAGTTTTTGACAATAGGCTCTAAGCATGGTTTTGGATATAAGATATGTAAACTATGAAATACCAAAAACCAAATTGTATTTATCACAAATAAAAATCTTTTCTTAACTAGGAAAATCTTTTATGAAAATCATTCTATCAAGAGTTCTATCAAGAGTGTGTGTGTGATATAGACTTGAGCAATCCACCAACTATTCTATCCTTTACATTTTAACTAAAACAAATCTTATATAAACAAACCTAGACTCAAGTCTTCATCTTCTTGAAGTCTTCACTTGAAGTCTTCTCATCTTCTTGACTTGGTCCACATGCAATCCACCGAGCTCATCTCTAGATGTGATCTTGATGCATAGGCTCGCGAATCAACCGGTGCTAGCTTCCAACTTGACTTTAAATCCTTTGTTGAAGCTCCACACCTACTAAGATCTTGATAATGAATCTGTCACTATTTAAACACAAGATCATTAGTAATCATAACTTCATGAGTTGATCATCATCAAAACTAGGGTGATAGGCCTTTGGGCCAACAATCTCCCCCTTTTGATGATGACAAAACTCATGACGTTATATATGCATGGATTAAAGTAAAGCTTCAAAGAAGCTCCCCTTAACTCATGCATACAAAATAAATAATAAATATGATCATGAAGCACATGAATATGGATGCAAATATGGAGATGCAACAAGCATAAATCAAAATCTTTTTACTCCTATTTGCATAAATCAAAACACATATGCATAAATACAAATCTTAATTCCCTTTAAGTAAGAAGGACAAATACTTCTCCCCTTAAGCAAGGAAATCATGCATATATATCAAAACAAAAACACAAATACTTCTCCCCTTTTTGTCAATCATCAACAAAGGGTTCAAAGTAAAATCAAATCAACAAATTTTCTCCCCCTTATGTCAAAAATAAAGAAGTCAAGGAGGGGCAATACAAATCAAAAATTTTGAATTTTTCTCATCAAAACAAAATCATTAATTCTATTTTATCAAAACAAATTTTGAATTTTCTCTTTGATATCAAAGAAAAAATATTGATACCATTTTAAAATCTAATGCATAAGCTTGAAAAATAAGATTTGAATTAAGCTTAGCATTAACAACACATGAAGAATTCGAACTAGTTAAATGAGAGTGTTTAACAACTAGTACGAAATCCTTCTATCAAGGAATAAATCTAAGGATTTTCATGAAATAGCAATGAAACACAAAACACTCAAACACTCTAATCTATAAAGTCCAAATAGTTTCAAAAGAAGTGAGTGTACTAATGTTATGTGAAACATGGCATCATGAAAATGGCAATAAGGTACAATATTCCTTAGAAAATCATAAACATCAAAATCATCTCACATTTTTTTTTATTAAATCATTGAAAACAAAATCTATATGTCAAGATATATGTATGTTTTGACAATACATGAAATATACATACATATCTCTAAACTCAAGTGAGTCTATATGAATGGATTTGCATTGAAGGCAAAAGACTCAAGAGTTATACATGTATATTTTAAGGTTTGGCAAAATACACATATACATGAAATAAAAGGCACATGATCATAAATCAAATCCAAAAGGTGAACATAAGTTTAAATATGTATGAATCATCAAAACTAAGCAATACAAGTACATTTCAAGGGTTCAAATAAGCATTTAAGCACACTTACTAATAGATCTTTTTGAGGCCCATGATATGTTCAAGTATAAATCCTAGTGTTGACAAAAACTAACATATAAACTAATATTCAAATCATGAAGCATTAAATTTTAAGAAAAATTGAATCATGTGACAATCTCAAAAACTATTTGAAGAATACATAACTAGTATAAATTGTTTTGAAAACTAGTTAAAGATCCTTCAAATATGTCAAATCATATGTTTTCATGAATGAGACTAAGTACATAAAAATCCAAGCACTCATAGTCCATAAAGCTCATAAATATATTTTGAATAAAAGATGAGTGTTCAAAGGTTATGTAAATAGTATTTTCATGAAAGTTGTCATTGAAGCTCAAATCACATAGAAATCATTGTTATCAAAACAAAATCATTTTATTAAAAACTACAATCTTCATGGTATATGTATGAATTATACAAATCTAACAATACACATACATATCCCAAAATTGTAAAAGAGTCTATCAAATATTTGCATGAAAGCTAGAGACTCACGGGTATACATGTATATTTATTAGATTTGAATTAAACACACATATACGTGAGGTAAGATCAAAGATAGGCATAACAAGTATAAATGACCGAATCATCAAAACTAGCCTATACACATGCATATAGTGGACACAAATGAGCATGAAGTTCAAATATATATGAGTCAATTGTAGTTCACTATTTGTACATGTATAATACAAGTTTTGATAGAAACTACACTTAAACTAGTATATACCACATGAAATACCAAAAAAAATATGAACATGCTATATGATACATGAAATTAAAAAGCATGTACATAAATGAAATAGGAGTTTAGAATTGTTACCAACTTCAAAGCTCCTAGCATGGTGGTTGACCCACCAAAGCTCCTTGATAGCGATGCAACCCAAAAGTATGTCCATCATGTCCAAGTGCATCCACTACCAAGGTACCATCCCTCTCACGTTTTGTGAGAGCCCTCACCTACATCACAAGCAAAAGGTGGGGGTTTTGGTACCCATATTTTCTTGGGTCCTTTGGGGTTAGCTTTATTATAAGGAACCCAAAATCCTTTAGACATAGCAAAATATAAGTTATGCTTCTTATCAAAACAATATTTTGCTAAATGGCCTTTGCGACCACAATGTGTACAAGTGTACACCCTATCATGATGCTTATGAGTGTGATTGTGATCGTGATGTGCAACATAAGCATGAGCATGATGTGTATGTGCATGAGCATGGGGAACTTGTTTCTTTTGAAACAAAGATTCCAACTTAGAATGATTGAATGCACATGAGCTCAAATTAGAGCTCAAATTATCAATTTTATTTTTCAAATTTTCAATCTCATTAGTGGTGGTATGTAAAGCATGATGAGATGAAGAGACAATTTTCTTTTTCTTTTGTGAAACAAAATCTTTTTCTTTTTCACAAATTTTTCTTTTCAAAGATTTATTTTCTTGAAAAACAACTTCCTTTTGTTTTCCACCAAATCAATCTTATTTTTCAAAATCATATTTCCTTCACATAAAACATTCAATTTAGACATTAAGGAAATATTCTCATTTTTCAAATCTTTATTCTCTTTTCTAAGCATGCCATTTTATTTTCTAATGAATCTTTTTCATTAAGCATGGCATCAAAATCCTTTTTCAAAATTTTATTATCTTTTTCTAAACATGCAATGTTAGATTTAAAAGAATCTTGTTCTATATGCATGCAAGCAATTTCTTTTTCAAATTTTTATTATCCCTTTTAATCATGTCATATTTCTCAAGTATTGTTTGACAAAATGTATTAAGCTCATCATATGACATATAACATCCTCATCCTCGGATTCGGAGTTTACCTCAAGGGGGTTATCCCCTTGGACCATGTAGCACTTGTTGGAGGTGTCGCTTCCAACATCCGAATCGCTCCCGGCATAATATAGATCCTTTTCGCCAAGGGAGGTGATGATGTTCCAAGCTACAAAAGCCGATTCAATGTTAGAAACCCTAGATAAATAATCATCATTTAGGGTACATTTAAGAGCATGAAGGGCTTTTGCATTAGCCTCAATGTACTTGCTATTTGAACAATAATCATTATTAGTAGTAGCAAGATAAGCATGAATTCCTAAGGCTTTGAGGTACAATGACATCTTAACCTTCCAAGTTTGGATGTTAAGAATATCAAAGGTGGGTGGTGACATGAAGTCCATGGTGAGATGTGTGTGTATAAAAATATTGTGATTAGCCTAAAAGGAGGATCTTTAACTCTTAGGTTGTTAGACCCAATATCAAGAGCACTAGCTCTGATACCAATTGTAAGATCACCTAGAGGGGGGTGAATAGGTGAAGGCTAATCTAATGGTCACTTATGAACAAATGATGCGGAATTAAAACTAAGATGACCAAATAAAACTTCTTTTATTTGAACACCACGTATTACCAAGAGTGTTGCCGAATTCCCCTTAAGGGCTCTGGACAAGCTCCTCTAGATTCCCTTGAAATGGGTTAAGGTGCCGCGTTGGCTCTCTTGGTTGAATACAAGTGTTAGCAACAATCCCACGCAATTATATAACAATCAAGCACAAGAGTATATCATGCATATAAAAATAAAGACAATGTAAGTAATGCAAGATATAAAAGAGACAAAGAGAGAGAGAGAGAGAGATAGAGTAAGCAATCGCAAACACAAGGGTATGTTTCGAGGTTTGAGCACACTTGCTCTACATCCCCGCCTTCGACACACGAAGGATTTCCACTATGCAAGATCCCACGGATCTCTCCTCGGTGCCGCAACACCTACAAGCCCTCGGACTCTCTAGTCCCTTACACAACACAAGCCCACCGGCTCGTCGAGGCCGCACCTCAAGCTACAAGTCCTCACTAGGACCCAACAACACCAAGTCCTCACTAGGACCTCAATCAAACCGCGAACACAACCGTCCGCCTTCTCAAAGAACAAGAAATGATCTCTTGGTGATCTAAACACTTGATCACCAATTACAAACTCTCACTACAACTCTCCTATAGGATAGATATAACAATGGATGCTCAAGTGTAGTGTGAGAAATCAAGGAAAAGAACTATGGTGAAAAACTCAAGAAATCACTTTTATCACTCTTGATAAATTCTTCCTATTTGATTGGAAGTATTTGCTCTCAAATATGTGGAGAAAACTTTCTGAAAAGAATGGGAAAAACTGGACAAAAGCTCTCCTAAAATCTTGGCTCAAAACAATGACAAAACCCCCTTTTATAGAGGTCAGAAAAATCTGACCGTTGGGGTCTGTCAGAGCTGCCGGTCGACCGGCCCGGTCGACCGGAAACGGTCAAAAATCCGACCGTTGCAGACTCCGGTCGACCGGCCCGGTCGACCGCGCAACTGGAGAAGAGAGAAAACTCTCTGTCGGTCGACCGGCCCGGTCGACCGATAATTCCCGAGAGCAAAGCTCTCTTAAGCGGTCGACCGGTCCGGTCGACCGTCCTCCAGTGCACACAGGCGTGCACGCTGTGCACGTCCGGTCGACCGACCCGGTCGACCGGCCACTGTCAGTTCTGAAAAATCAGAACTGCCAGAACCTGAAAATTTGGGATTTAAGGATAGGTCTTTTTGGCTTAATAAAAATCCCATAAATACTTAGAAATTCTACAAAAATAGTTTATGATATAGAAACATGCTTGCACAAAATCAAGGCATGTTATTGAAGATTTGACTATTTTTGTAACTTGGAAATATTGGCTCATAATAAAAACTGTTTTCTAAAACAACATGTTTTTCCAAATTTCCATCAAATACAAAAACAAGATACACTTTAAAGCATAGTGTGTGTGGATATGATCCACTACACAATCAAGATGACATATCTAGTTTTTGACATAAAGCACTAAACTTGGTTTTGAAATATCAACATGTTTTTCCAAACTTTCATCAAATACAAAAAACAAGATATACTATAAAAGCATAGTGTGTATGGATATGATCCATTACACAATCAAGAAGAAATATCTAGTTTTTGACAATAGGCTCTAAGCATGGTTTTGGATATAAGATATGTAAACTATGAAATACCAAAAACCAAATTGTATTTTATCACAAATAAAAATCTTTTCTTAACTAGGAAAATCTTTTATGAAAATCATTCTATCAAGAGTTCTATCAAGAGTGTGTGTGTGATATAGACTTGAGCAATCCACCAACTATTCTATCCTTTACATTTTAACTAAAACAAATCTTATATAAACAAACCTAGACTCAAGTCTTCATCTTCTTGAAGTCTTCACTTGAAGTCTTCTCATCTTCTTGACTTGGTCCACATGCAGTCCACCGAGCTCATCTCTAGATGTGATCTTGATGCATAGGCTCGCGAATCAACCGGTGCTAGCTTCCAACTTGACTTTAAATCCTTTGTTGAAGCTCCACACCTACTAAGATCTTGATAATGAATCTGTCACTATTTAAACACAAGATCATTAGTAATCATAACTTCATGAGTTGATCATCATCAAAACTAGGGTGATAGGCCTTTGGGCCAACATATATATGATCTTGTTGCTCGGGCTCTTGAATCACTATGTGAAAGCTTCCAAACCATCTTTGATGAAGCTAATCACCTACTAACATCTTGATTAATGATCTGAAACTAAAATCACAAGATTATTAGTACACATAACTACATGAGTTAATCATCATCAAAACTAGAGTGGAAGGCCTTTGGGCCAACACTAAGTTGAAAACACCAATTCAATTGATTAGTTTTCTGTCCAAACTTTGTAGAAAAATTCTGTTTTCTGGAAAGCTAGTTTCCACTTTCATTTTTTACACAATTTCAATCCTATTGTAAAGAATTCTGAGAGTTCACCTATAAGAGTCCTTGTTCACGATCACATACAAGTCTTAAGGCTTATAGGATAATTTGTAATCACTCAAAGAGAAGTATTATACATGGTTATCTTCTTGGTGTTGAGAAGAGGTGTACAAGAAAATTGTCTTCTTGAAGTAGAGAAGAGTTGTACAGATTTGACAAAGATTGTTTTGTCAAGTGGTGTGTAAGGAGTTAATTTGGGGTAAAAGATCAGGATAAGGAAAATCTCAAGCGGGTTGCTTGGGGACTGGACGTAGGTCAAGAAGACAGAACCAAGATAAAATATGTTGTGTTTACGTTTGTATATTTTCTGAGATTTATTTTCTTTCTTGCAAGTTATTTTATTTAACACTAATTATCTTTGTTTTAGTGTTGTGTTGACATTAGTTTTTAGATCCTACAAAAGGATGGTTACACCCCGTTTGGCTATAAATATCCCTTTGCAAAAGAGAACAAGACCTGAAAAATTTCAAAGATCTAAGAGATCTTAGCCAAAGAGAATTTCTAGAACCAGACGAGAAGAAAATTCCCCCGAGAAGACTTGAACATCCAACCAATTCCATCATCAATGGGATAAAGTGATCGCGCTGATCAGATTCCCATCGGCATACTTTCCCAGAAATCTCAGAGGAGATTTACTTGTAATTTTCTTTTTTAATTCTTTAAAAATTACTTGTAATTTCGCTCCTCAATTCCTTTTTGTAAGTTTTCCATAATCAACTTTCAATGGAAAATAAGATGGCGACTCCGATGGGGAACATGGTCTTCTTCCGTAATAAGGAGATGTGTCACAATGTAACGGTCAGAGTGCTGAACCCATCACCGTCGAAAATTGGTTATTCACTTTGACCAAGAGAAGTTCGAGGAACTCCTCTCTGGGGGTGGTCCAACACTCCATACATGGAATCACAAAAGGGTCTTCGTAGCCAAAGCTCCACTGGCTATAGATCAGAAAGTAGCTCCAACTAAGGCTGTGTCCAAGCCTATACCAGCCGTGTGCGCGGCTGAGCGAACCTCGCCCCAATTTCCTTCAGTCTCAACAGAGGCTAAGTTGACTTCATGTCAACATGGTGGCTTTTCGTGCAAAGCCAAACAGGTTCCACATGAACCTAAGGCCACTTAGGGCAAGCAGGTCTAGAGGGCAAAGCAAGGAGCCTCTCCACGCGAAGCTTCATGCGAAGTTGAAACTCAACCTCATCTCTCACATGAAGGAAAGGGCAAAGCGCCCCTAAGTGTTGATAGGGTTGCTCATGTAGCTTCAACACGGGGCACTCAAAGTTCCCATAGCCATGAGGCTAAATTGGAACCACGAGGATGCGAAGCCTCACTAGTTTTGCCCAACTAGAGAGCGCTGGTTTCACTGCTCTGAGCGAAGTTAATGGGGTATCCCCAAGTGCTGATAGCATTGCTTATACAGTTTCAGTGCTTACAGATGCTAGCAAAGTCCTTAGCTGCAAGGCTGGAACTAAAGCACTGTATAGTGCTAGCTATCTTCACAGCAACGCGAAGATCGAAGCACCACTGTGTGCAAAAAGCAAAGTTTCCATAGCTTCGCTCTCAGCACTTTCTAGCACTAAGCTCACACTAGGAGACGGAGCTAAAAGCTTAGCTTCATCGAGCGAAGCTCATGCTACAAGTGAAGCTATTTCAACTTCACCTATGGTTGAAAGGAGAAATTTAAAGAATAAGGTCCTCCAGCTTAAACAACCTAGTACACGACCTCCTCGAGTATCTATACTAGACCGCTTAAGCTTGGTTAATCCTGATCTACGAGAGTTCTTAACTAACAAACAGAAGTTATGCTGTGAAAAACTAAGTCATATTTCTCCCTCGCGCTGAGAAACAAGCAGGGAGCCAGTTGGTGATGGTTCATTCAGTCCATTATCGATTGAGGCTAGTCCTGCCACTCTTATAGTCCGACAACCAGTTTTCAACTGACTATCGACACAAGCGCCTGTGAAGCCTTAGAAAAAGAACTAGGCGCGAAATGTTCCAGATCTTCTCTCAGCATCTGTTAACATGATAGGAATGGGACATGAACCGTTCTGGGCCAGATGACGGAGACGGGATACTAACTCTCCTTCATTTAGTTCTCCAGATTTAGACTATAGCCCCAGTTTGGGCCAAGCCTTAGTAGGGTAAGAGGGTGCGTTTTGAGCCACAAGATCCAGGGTAGCAATACCCTATAATTACGAACAACCATCCTCATCAACCAGGGTGAGTCACCAGAACTACTGAAAATCTCTTTCAATAGTTTGATGATGAGAGAGAAGCTAGTGGATAAGCCTTGTCAGCCACAGTCAGCTCTGTGCAGACAACAGAGTGTCGGCTAACATGGCTGACAACAACAATCATGATCTTCGTCAACGGATAAAAGCGCAGGAGCAGACTTCCAGGGCTCAGAAAGAAGCCTTAGATAATATTCAACAGATGCTAGCTCAATTCCTGACCAACCAGAATACCAATGACACCGAGAGCAATCATATAAGGGGGAGGCGTAATTATAATGAACATCCTAAGACTGAGAAGTCGAAGAAAAGTTCCTCAATTGATGTCAAGGTCTTTAAAGGCATCCAGGACCAGATTGCATCCTTAGCTTAGAGGGATGAGCTGAAGAATGTAGGGATGACTCGCCCTTACCCACTTGAATGGGATTCGGTGCCGTACCCACTGAAGTTCAAACCACCTATGTTACATATGTATGATGGCAAAAGTTCGCCGAACCAGCACATCTATTATTTTCGGTCCCAGAATTGTAATGTAATAGATAATGACACCATCATGGCCAGATTGTTTATCTGTACTCTCAAAGGAGTGACCTTCGACTGGTTCAGAAGCCTTCCACCGGGTTCCATCAATTCTTGGATCGCTTTGGAGACTCGGTTCCTTTCTCGCTTCTATGAGGATGACATCGAGGTAACTATGAATAAACACTTTTTCACAGTGCAAAAGAAGGGAGAATTGGTCCGTGATTACATTGAAAGATTTAGGAATCTATCTCTGATGTATCCAGCAGGGATGCCATTGCCCATGTTATTACTGACATGTAGGCATAACTTCCTGGATCAAGTAAAGATTCGCATGGGGCTGTTAAGTCCCACACTTGGAGAGAGCTTATTGAGCAAGCTGAAATAGTCGAGAAGTCGGCTAAAAAGTTTAAGCCTTCCATGTCTAAGGGAAAATGGGGGGTGAACAACAAAGGACGTAGCGAAGTAGCACAATCTTCCCAATCAAAAGGGAAAGAGACCATGTCTGTAGAGTTGTCAGGAGAAACTCCACCGATAACCAAGAAGAATAGCGCCGGTAATCAAGAGTTCAAGTTTTCTCCAAAATAATACTCCTTTAAAGATAAGCTAATGGTTACCATTTTTCACTTGCTCCAAAAGGTCGGTAAATTGAAGCTACCAGAGATTCAACACCCTAATGAAGTGGGACGTACGAACAATCCTAACTGTTGCCTCTTTCATAGGATGGTTCATCATCCTACCAATAAATGATTTGTCCTCAAGGACAAAATTCAAGTTCTGGTCGACGCTGGAGTTCTGACTTTGAAGTCGGACAGAAGAAAGTCTCTGTGGCACTTTTTCAAAGGTTACTGTCCCTGACAGAAATGCTCCAGCCCCAGAGGCATGATTGGAGGTAAGTAATCCTTCAGCAAAGCAGCAGGAGGCTAAAGGCCTCATTCCAATGGTATTGAAGATCAGAAAAATCAAGTGGGTGCACCCAGATCTTGCTAAAGATGAGCAATGGGACTCAAAGAAACCCAAGCTCAAGGAAAAATCCTGTAACTGTAAGTACACCTAGAGGGGGTGAATAGGTGTACAGCTAATCTAATGAACAAAATGCGGAAATTAAAACTAAATTGCAACACACTTAATGTAACCAATGAGTGTAGCCGAATTCCCGGTGAAGGGCTCTGGACTAACTCCTCTTGATTCTTCTGAATAGGAGTTGAGGTGCTATATGAAGCTCTCGTGGTTAAACACAAGTGAGGCACACACAAATAACACAAGCATATATATGAAATGGCAATATGATGCAATGCTCAAAAGAGAGAGAGTGAGTAAGAGTCAATGGATCAAACGCAAACACTGTGATTTGTTTCGAGGTTCGAGCACACAGATCTACGTCCCCGCCTTCACACAGAAGGATTTCCACTAACTTGTCCACACAGGACTCCCACAAAGGGAACCTCCACTGAGAATTGGGGCAAAACAATCGGGAGTACACAACTCCTCTCAACCAAATACAACCTCTCACAGAGGCAAGGCACAACCAACACAAAAACCACCTCACACAAGAGGGGTAGGCACTTAGCCAATACAAATCAATCACCTCACACTTGAGGAATTCCTACACAAACTCCACCTCTCACTAGAGGGAGCAAAACACAATCTCCACCTCTCACTAGAGGGAGCCAACCACAACTTTCACAATCACCTCACAATAGAGGGATACCAAATCAATCTCCTCTCACTAGAGGGATATCACAATGAAGGAAGTTTACAACTTGGTGGTTTCCACAACCACAAACTAATTTTCTCACAAAACAAAGATCCTAATAGATAGGATAGCTGATAGGCTCAAGTGTAGAAAACAAAGTGTTTTAACAAGAAAATCACTTGGGAAAATCTCCAAATAGATATAGAATTTTTAGACCAAAAACAAATTCCCAAAAGACTATTTTCTTTGAAATAACAAACACTTTAAAAACAAATAGAGAATAGGAATTTTAACCCAAAATCCTTTTGCTGAAAACACTTGAAAAGATCTAGAATTTTCTCTCTAAAAACCTTATTTAAAACAGCCCTCAAATGGGGTATAAATAGGCCGCAAAAGAATCTGCCCATTGGCAGGCAGAAAGGTCTGCTTTGACCTTCCGGTCGACCGGTCAACGGTCAAAAATATGACCATTGAGCCTGCCGGTCGACCGCCCAGTCGACCGCGCCAATTCCAGAGAGCAGTTGCTCTCTGGCCGGTCGACCGCTCGGTCGACCGTACCAAGCCTCACGGTCAACCGTCCGGTCGACCGCCCCTACCGAGAGTGGGGCACTTTCAGTCGGTCGACCGCTCGGTCGACCGGCCTAAGTGGCTGGTCAGCGTGCACGTTCTTGTGCACGTCGGTCGACCGATCCGGTCGACCGACTCTGGGTCCGGTCGACTGCCAGAGCCTGGCAGGGCATTTTCAGAACTTTAAAACTGGGTTTTTATTATCTAATTAAATCCCATAAAATCTCTAAAAATTCACAAAAATAAGTTCTTATATTCTCTTTGAAATACAAACTTGTTTGAGTAAAAATCAAACCAAGTTACAAACATTTTGAACTCTTTTTGTGTTATGGAAATTTACCGAAAACCAAATTCCGTATTTTTCAAAACTAGGTTTTTTTGAAATAGAAAATCATTTTGTCCAAAACTCATCCAAATACAAAAACATGATATAGAAACAACATTTAAGCATGTAGTATATGGATAGAATCCAATATACATGAAACATATATATATCACTGTTTTTGACTATAAATCAAAAAATAAGTTTTGTTAAAATACCAAAACTCCAAACTCATGAAATAGACTATCAAACTAAGTTTGTTTAAATAGTTGAAGCATACATGTATATAGAACAAATCTAATATACATTAAACTATGTAAACTTGTTGATTTTATCTATTCATGAAAACCAAGATCGGTTAAACCAAAAATCGAAAACCAAAACATGAAACGTGTGTGTGTTGTGAACTTGAGCATACCACACTATCTAATCTTTAACAATGAATCTAAACAATAAACTAAACACTGTACCGAAGTCTTCTTGTAGAGCTCCGTTTCCAAGTCGACTCGATTCAAACGTGATCCATCGAGCTTGACTCCAACCGAGTGCTAGATATGAACTTTGACGCTCGGGCTCTTGAATCACCATGTGAAAGCTCCAAAACACCTTTGTTGAAGTTAATCACCTACTAATATCTTGGTTAAATATTTGAAACTAAATATCACAAGATTATTAGTAAACTATAACTACATGAGTTAATCATCATCAAAACTAGAGTGGAACGCCTACAATCTCCCCTTTTTGATGATGACAAAATTCATAGAGTTATATATGCATGGATTAAAGTTAAGCTTCAAAGAAGCTCCCCCTTAACTCATGCATAGCAATAAACAATGAATATATGCAATGAATGCTAAACATTAATATGCATCAATATGCATAAAACAATGAAATGAACATGCTCTTGATACCAAACTTTTTAAATAAATTCCTTTTCTTTTTAAAATAAACATGTTCTCAATTAATTGCTTTTGATACCAATAAAAATTTCAATGTGAAAACTTTATCAATAAAAGCAACATAAAAACTCTTGATACCAATCAATAAAAAATTCAATCAATAAAATTCTTGATACCAATTTGAAGATAATCACTAAAAGCTCTTGATACCAATAATAAAAAATATCAATATGAAACAACTTTGATATAAACTTACAAATAAACTATAAACATGCATATAAACTCAAATACTCTCCCCCTTTTGTCAATCATCAACAAAGGGGTCAAAGAAAACAATAAAATAATGTTCTTCCCCTTTTTGTCTTAAACAAAAAAAATATCAATAAGGGGTGAAATCAAAACAAAACATTATGATACCAATTGAAAAAAAATATATCAATTGAGTGTATCATGCTATCAATTTACAATAAATAAAACAAAACATACCAATTGAAGGTACATAAAACAAATGTTTTAATATAAATTTAAATACCAATTGATACCAATTGTAAGTAAATACCAATTTAAATACCAATTGTAAGTAAATAAATCATTTTGAACATAAAGTGTGGGAGTAAAATAACAAAACCAATTGAAAGATGAAATATAAATTTTCTCCCCTTTATGAAAAACTAAATAAAATGATGCATAAGCTTGTATATGATACCAATTGAAACATAATCAATTGAAATATAATAATCATTTAAGAAATCAAGCTTAGCATAACTAAAATTTGTGCTCAAAGATATAGAGATATAGTAAGCACAAATAAAGCATATATATGTATGGAAAATTTAATACCAATCGAAATTGATATTATTTGAAATTGAAGCATACATATATAAAAACATATATGAGTATACAAAAAGGAATGTCAATAGTGATATCAATTGAAAAGATCCAATGATACCAATTGAAAACATAATAAGATCAAGTGTATAACTCATATTACCTACCACCCATTTCATGCACATGTTAAAATGGATTTTCAATAAGAAGCATACAAGGCATGGTCGTCCAACCAACCTCCTTTAATGGAAAGGGTTTTCAAAAATAGGTTTGAAAATAGAATATGTTTGAAAACTCTACATTGTGAAGAATACGAACTAGTTATAAGAAAAATTTATAAACTAGTACGAAATCCTTCAAGCAAGGAATAAAACAAAAAAATATATTCCATGAAAAACATGTAAATCATATGATCACCAAACACTCAAAATCTATATAGCACAAATTATACTCATGAAAACAAAATCATGAGAAAACATCATATAATATGAATGTACAAGTTATGTGAAAAACATAATCATGAAAATAGTCAATTTAGCTCAATATAAAATTCCTTAAAAACATGAAAATCATCAAAACTAGAATCCTTCAAGGTATATGTATGTCATGTACAAATTAAATTATACATACATATCCAAAAATAAACGAGTCCACAAAAGTATATGCAGGAAGGCAAGTGGCTCAAGGATGTATATGTATAGCTAATAGTTTAGACAAAATAGACATATACATGAAGCTAAACATGTAAACATGAAAAACATGTACAATATGGGAATACAAGTCAAATGCATGAATCATCAAAACTAGGCTATACTAGTACTCTAATGAGTACAAATAAGCGTTCAAGCACAAACACGTAATAATCTATTTGTGGCTCATTAGTTGTACAAGTATATATCCAAGTTTTAATGAAAACTAACATCTAAACATGTAATCAAAACATGAAGCATAGAAATCAAAACAAACAACTCATAAACATACATATGATCATTATGTACATGCACATGCATAGATCTAGGACATACACATTAGTTAAAACAAATGTGAGAACACAAAGATATAAATTCATATTAAACATGGGTGTCTCAAATAGCTAAACATGTATATCACTAACCTAAATATCATGGCATATAACATACTAATCATGAAACATCAAAACATGCTAAAAATCAATGACATGAAAAGCATGTAAACATAAATGAGGAGTAAGAGACCGTGACCAAAAATCGATGAGGGTACATCTCCTTATCTCCAAACCGAGGTGGTCCTCCCACCAAACTCTCCTTGAAAGTGATGCATCAAAATAGTTCCCTTTAAGCTCGGAACGCATCCACTTCAAGGCACCATCGCTCTCACGTCATACGAGAGCCCACACCTACATCAAATACAATAGGGGTGGTCTTTGGTACCCACACTCTTTTGGGTCCGTGGGGGTTAGCACTTTTCCTAACCTAAACAAATTTAGTTGCTAAATTTACATCATGTAACTTATCATAGCAAAATTTATAAGGTGGCCGTTACGTCCACAATGTGTACAAGTGTACACATGAGCATACATAGTGTTGTGTACATGAACGTGCAAAACATGTGTATGCCGTGGTTTGTGTGCATGCAAAGATGGAACTTGTTTCTTTCGAAACATAGATTCCAAACGTGAGTGGTTCAAAGCACAATGGCTCAAAGTGGAGCCCAAATAATCCACACTCTTCTTTAACGAACATATATCATTATCAATCCTAAAAGAAGAGGTGCATGCAATAGGTAAGCTAGGTGAAGCTACACTAGCATGGCAAACATGTGAATCAATATAAATTTTCAAAAATTTATTTTCCTTTAGGGAAACTTCTAAATCTTTTAAAATCAAATCAATTTTGTTTTTCAAAGAATCATTGATTGGTTGCTAATGTTGCATATTTAATGTCACATTTCCATACTTATTTTAGAATAAAAGCCTGCATTGTCCTAATTATTTGTTTAATTTATTTGCAGGTCCAATCCTTAAGGAGATGAAGAGAAATGAGCCCAAAAGCCCACCAGAATTCTAAATTAAATCAGAGTTAATTCGTACACATAAAATCAGGGAAAAATCAAGAGGTGGAAAACGGTTGAGAAGAATCCTCTCAGAATCGATCGGTTAAAGCCAAGAATCCAAGGCCATTTCGTCAGAATCTGGGACTCAAACGAAGAAACTAACAAAGGATAAAGTCAGAAGATAATCCCAAGATGACCCACCAACAGGGTGTGGCCAGATGGCCACACCCTTGCCGCGAAAACACGGCAAAAGCCGCGTTTCAGCGGCAATCTTGGGGAGTTAGGGGGAGCGTGAACTCCCCCGACCTCCCCGGGATTCTGGTTGTTGGGTTTATGCCTATAAAAGGCCATTATCTGCGTTGAAAATTGGACGTCAATGTTGATTAGGATTTAGCTTAGTTTTCATTCCTTAGTTTAGGTTTTTAGTCTTTCTTTTTATGTATGTAATTTGTATGTAACTTAGGGTAGAAGAAGATTCATGTAAGTAAGAGAGAGGGGCTGATGTTGAGAGTGACACCGACGATGTACCCTACTCCTTTCTTTCATTGTCTCAGCAAGTAATAAAGGTAAATGCTTTGTTTGTTTTCTATTCTGCTTTACTTTACATTTGTTTTGCTTTCATCTTCCTCTTCTACTTTACCTTGGTGTTGTTGTTGAGTGTACAAGTGAATTCCAAAGCAAGTATAACTAAGCTACGTGAGAGCCAGCGATAGTTCATGAAGACGTTCTCCTCTTCAAGATCCGCATCACTTCATTCTCGCTAGGCGTGACGATATAATGTGCACGGGGACTTGCAAGAAGGTTTCCAAGTAAGTCAACACTCAACCTAGGTAAGTATTTCTTTACTTTTCTCTCTCTCTTTTCTTTTACTTCTTATGTATAGACCAACACCTCCTCAAACTCTTTCTTCTCCACTTCATTGTACATAGTCTCTTTTCATCGTTTTCTGATTTTCCATCTTCTTCATCTCTCGCGTTCTTCTTAACTTTAACCAATAACTTTCTTTTTCTTTTTCTTAACTTTAAAAACAGAGAAGAACCTTCGCTTATTTTCATAAGATTTCAATAAAGACACGTAAAGCTTCCATCGCAAACCCTCCTTGTGGATCACGACCCGCATAGCCACTTGCTATAGCGGAAGAATTGAGCACTTGCACATTCTTTCTTAAGTTCTATAATCTCGTATTTTTTGGTGCAGGTTTAGCCTCAATCAATCATTTTATTTTAAAACAAATACAAGTTTCGAAGGTAGGCTTTCATTTTTCTTCAAAACATTTTCACACTCATTTTATTTTCAAGATCTTGTTTTCATTTAGGGCAAGATCAAGTTTAGATTTCAATGAATCCTTTCATTAGAAATCTCCACTTTCTCTTGCAAAACCAAATCAAGCTTTGAAATCAAATATTAATCTTTATTTTCTTTATTTAATCCAAAAGTCTTCTTTTTTAAAAGATTATATTTTTCCAATAATTTTTCACAAACAATTGAAAGTTCTTCATTCAAAGCATTTGGATCAACATAATCATTACTAGAAGAACTAGCATCATCATCATCTAATTGAGATTCCGAATATACCTCAAGGGAGTCATTCCCTTGGACCATGTAGCATTGTTGCTTGGATTCTCCACTAGATTCATTCTCCATTTGGATTGGCAATTGTAGCTTGGAGGAGGTCAAAGTGTTCCACACTGCAAAAGCGGAATCACAGTTAGAAACTAAGCACAAATATTCTTTATTAAGCGTGCTTCTAAGTGCCTCAAGTGCTTGTGCATTGGCCTCTATATGCTTGCTATTATCAAAATAGGATTTCTTGGTAGTGGCAAGGAAAACATGCAAGCCTAGGGTTTTTAGATACATGGACATCCTAAATTTTCACATGTCAATGTTGGAGACATCAAACATGGGAGGTGACAAGCAATCCATGAGTGTGTGTAAACAATATAAATGTGCAAATGCAAATGATAGATTAGCAAAACCAAGATCACACTCCTAGGTGGTAAAACCTAATATCAGGAGCGTAGGCTCTGATACCAATTGTAAGTACACCTAGAGGGGGGAGAATAGGTGTACGGCTAATCTAATGAACAAAATGCGGAAATTAAAACTAAATTGCAACACACTTAATGTAACCAACGAGTGTAGCCGAATTCCCGGTGAAGGGCTCTGGACTAACTCCTCTTGATTCCTCTGAATAAGAGTTGAGGTGCTATATGAAGCTCTCGTGGTTAAACACAAGTGAGGCACACACAAACAACACAAGCATATATATGAAATGGCAATATGATGCAATGCTCAATGTAAAAGAGAAAGAGAGAGTAAGAGTCAATGGATCAAATGCAAACACCGAGATTTGTTTTGAGGTTCGAGCACACAGCTCTGCATCCCCGCCTTCACACAGAAGGATTTCCACTAACTTGTCCACACTGGACTCTCACACAGGGAACCTCCACTGAGAATTTGGGGCAAATACAATCGGGAGTACACAACTCCTCTCTCAACCAAATACAACCTCTCACAGAGGCAAGGCACAACTAACACAAAAATCACCTCACACAAGAGGGGTAGGCACTTAGCCAATACAAATCAATCACCTCACACTTGAAGGATTCCAACACAAACTCCACCTCTTACTAGAGCGAGCAAAACACAATCTCTACCTCTCACTAGAGGGAGCCAACCACAACTTTCACAATCACCTCACAATAGAGGGATACCAAATCAATCTCCTCTCACTAGAGGGATATCACAATGAAGGAAGTTTACAACTTGGTGGTTTCCACAATCACAAACTAATTTTTCAGAAAACAAAGATCCTAATAGATAGGATAGAATTCAAAGTACACCTAGAGGGGGTGAATAGGTGTACGGCTAATCTAATGAACAAAATGCAGAAATTAAAACTTAGTTTGCAACACACTTAATGTAACTAACGAGTGTAGCCGAATTCCCGGTGAAGGGCTCTGGACTAACTCCTCTTGATTCCTCTGAATAAGACTTGAGGTGCTATATGAAGCTCTCGTGGTTAAACACAAGTGAGGCACACACAAACAAGCCAAGCATATAATATATGAATGTGCAATATAAAATGATGGAAGGCACAATATAAAAGAGAGAAAGTTAGAGTCAATGGATCAAACGCAAACACCGAGATATGTTTCGAGGTTCGAGCACACAGCTCTACATCCCCGCCTCACATAGAAGGATTTCCAATCCACTAACTTGTCCACACAGGACTCCCACACAGGGAACCTCCACTGAGAATTTGGGGCAATACAACCGGGAGTATACAACTCCTCTCTCAACCGAATACAACCTCTCACTAGAGGCTAGGTACAAAGCCAACAAAATCAACCTCACAAATGAGGGATAGACACAAAGCCACTAACAACACAATCAACCTCTCACTAGAGGGATAGGGCACAAAGCCACCACTCCAAAATCAACCTCTACACAAGAGAGATAACACAAAGTAGGAGGGTTTACAACTTGGTAGTTTCACAACCACAAACTAATTTTCCCACAAAATAAAGATCCTATAGATAGGATAGCAAGATATGGCTCAAGTGTGAAAAACAAAGTGTTTTGAACAAAAAAATCACTTGGGAAAATCTCCAAATAGATATAGAATTTTTAGACCAAAAATAAATTTCCAAAAGACTATTTTCTTTGAATTTTCAAACATTTTAAAAACAAAAGAGATTAAGAATTTTGAACCCAAAACTTTTTGCTGAAAACACTTAAAGAGTATGAAAATTTTCTCTCTAAAAATCTTACACAAAACAGCCCTCAAATGGGGTATATATAACCCCCAAAAGAATCTGCCCGTTGGCAGCTAATTAGGCCCAGAATGGCCGACCGGCCGGTCAACCTGCCAACGGTCAAAAAATTGACCGTTGAGCCGCTGGTCGATCGCCCGATCGACCGTGCCAAATCCAGAGAGCACTCGCTCTCTGGCCGGTCGACCGCTCGGTCGACCGTGCTAAGCCTCACGACCCCCACCCGAGAGTGGGGTACTTGCAGTCGGTCGACCGGCCCAAGTGGCTGGTCAGCGTGCACGTTCTTGTGCACGTCGGTCGACCGGTCTGGTCGACCGTCTCTGGGTCCGGTCGACTGGCCCGGTCGACCGCCAGAGCCTGGCAGGGCTGGTTAAGGGATTAGAAAACTATTTTTAATTACCAAATAAATCCCATAAAATCTCTAAAAATCCACAAAAATAAGTTCTTATATTCTCTTTGAAATACAAAATTGTTTGATTAAAAATCAAGCCAAGTTACAAATATTTTGAACTCTTTTTGTGTTATGAAAATTTTACCAAAACCAAATTCCGTATTTTCCAAAACTTAGATTTTTGAAATGGAAAATCGTTTTGTCCAAAACTCATCCAAATACAAAAACATGATATTTAAGCAACTTGAAGCATGTTGCATATGGATATAAATCCAATATACATGAAAGATATATATATCAATGTTTTTGACTTAAAGTCCAAAAATAGGTTTTGTTAAAATACAAAACTCCAAATACATGAATAGACATATCAAAATAAGTTTGTCTAAGTATATGAAGTATACATGTATATAGATCAAATCTAATAAACATTAAACCATGTAAACTTATTTTGAATCTATCTATTCATAAAAACCAAGATTGGTTAAACCAAAAACTGAAAACCAATAACATGAAACTTAAACAAGTGTGTGTGTTGTGAACTTGAGCATATCACACTATCTAGTCTTTACAAATGGATCTAAAACAAAAAAATAAACAATGTACCAAAATCTTCTTGTAGAGCTCCGTCTCAAGTCGACTCGATCCAAAACGTGATCCACCGAGCTTGACTCCAACGAGTGCTAGATATGAACTTGACGCTCGGGCTCTTGAATCACCATGAAAAGCTCCAAAACACCTTGTTGAAGCTAATCACCTACTAATATCTTGGTTAAATATCTGAAACTAAATATCACAAGATTATTAGTAAACATAACTACATGAGTTAATCATCATCAAAACTAGAGTGGAAGGCCTCTGGGCCAACAATCTCCCCCTTTTTGATGATGACAAAACTCATAGAGTTATATATGCATGGATTAAAGTTAAGCTTCAAGAAAGCTCCCCCTTAACTCATGCATAACAATAAAAAATAAAAATTCAATGAAGCACATGATACTAAACAAATGTATGCATCAATTAGGAGAGAGAAACATGCATAAATCAAACATATGCTTCAAAAACCTTCTCCCCCTTTTTGTTTAAACTCTTAAAATCATTTTTCTTCTCCCCCTTTTTGTTTAAACTCTCAAAATCATTTTTCTCATATACTTAAACTCAATATATGCAAAAACACAAATATGCATATATAAACTCAAAATTTTTCTCTCCCTTTTTGTCAATCATCAACAAAGGGGTCAAAGGAAACAATATTCTCCCCCTTTTTGTCTTAAACAAAAAAATATCAATAAGGGGTGAAATCAAAACAAAACATTATGATACCAATTTAAAAAAAATATATCAATTTACAATAAAACAAAACATACCAATTGAAGGTACATAAAACAAATGTTTTAATATAATTTAAATACCAATTGATACCAATTGTAAGTAAATACCAATTAAATACCAATTGTAAGTAAATAAATCATTTTGAGAAATTCAACCAAAAATTTTGATATCAATAAAACATACCAATTGTAAGTAAACTTATAGGTAATCTTGATACCAATTTGTAAAGATTAGTACCAATTAAAAGTAATTTTTCATTAAAAGCATATGATATAAAAAATAATCAATATCCTTTTCCAATTATTTTTCAACATAAAGTGTGGGAGTAGAATACCAAAAGTAATTGAAAAGTGAATATGAATTTTCTCCCCCTTTATGAAATACCAAATAAAATAATGCATAAGCTTGTATATGATACCAATTGAAACATAATCAATTGAAATAAAATAGTCATTTAAGAAATCAAGCTTAGCATAACTAAAATTTGTGCTCAAAGATATAGAGATATAGTAAGCACAAATAAAGCATATATATATGTATGAAAAATTAAATACCAATCGAAATTGATACTATTTGAAGTTGAAAGCATACATATATAAAAACATATATGAGTATACAAAAAGAATGTCAATAGTGATACCAATTGAAAAAATCCAATGATACCAATTGAAAACACAATATGATCAAGTGTATAACTCATATTACTTACCACCATTTCATGGACATGTTAAAAAGATTTTCAATAAGATGCATACAAGGCATGGTCGCCCATCCAATCGCCCTTTAATGGAAAGGGTTTTCAAAATAGGTTTGAAAATAGTTTAGCATAATTGAAAACTCTTCCAAAATGAAGAATACGAACTAGTTATATGAAAAATTTGTAAACTAGTACGAAATCCTTTAAGCAAGGAATAAAACAAAATATATTTCATGAAAAATATGTAAGTCACATGATCACTAAACACTCAAAATCAATAAAGCATAAATTGTACTCATGAAAACAAAATCATGAGAAAACATCAACTAAAGTGAGTGTACAAGTGTTATGTGAAACATATTATCATGAAAATATGCAATTAAGCTTAATAAGAAATTCCTTAAAACATGAAAATCATCAAAACTAGAATCCTTCAAGGTATATGTATGTCATGTATAAACTAAAGCATACATACATATCCAAAAATAAACGAGTCCACAAAAGTATATGCATGAAGGCAAGTGGCTCAAGGATGTATATGTATAGCTAATAGTTTAGACAAAATAGACAAATACATGAAGCTAAACATATAAACATGAAAACATGTATAAAATGGGAATACAAGTCAAATGCTTGAATCATCAAAACTAGGCTATACTAGTACATCTAATGGGTACAAATGAGCCTTCTAGCACAAACATATAATAGTCTATTTGTGGCTCACTAGTTGTACAAGTATATACCTAAGTTTTAATGAAAAATAACATTTAAACATGTAATCAAAACATGAAGTATAGAAATCAAAACAAAAATTCATATGATCATTATGTATATGCACATGCATAGATCTAGGACATACACATTAGTTAAAACAAATGTGAGAACACAAAGATATAAATCCATATTAAACATGGGTGTCTCAAATAACTTAACATGTATATCACTAATCTAAATATCATGGCATATGACATAATGAACATTAAAACAAGACATGCTAAAAATGAATGATCTAAAAGCATGCAAACATAAATGAGGAGTAAGAGATCGTTACCAAAACCGATGAGGGTACATCTCTATGTCTCCAAACCAAGGTGGTCCTCCCACCAAACTCTCCTTGAAAGTGATGCATCCAAATAGTTTTCTTTAAGCTCGGAACGCACCACCTCAAGACACCAATACTCTCACGTCATGCGAAAGCCCACACCTACATCAAATACAATAGGGGTGGTCTTTGATACCCATACTCTTTTGGGTCCATGGGGGTAGTTCCTTTCCTAACCCAAACAAATTTAGTTGCTAAATTTGAATCATATAGACGATCATAACAAAATTTAGCAAGGTGGCCTTACGTCCACAGTGTGTACAAGTGTACACATGAGCATACATAGTGTTGTGTACATGAACGTGCGAAGCATGTGTATGCCGTGGTTTGTGTGAATGCATAAGAGGAACTTGTTTCTTTCGAAACAAAGATTCCAAACGTGTATGGTTTATGGCACATTGGCTCAAAGTAGAGCCCAAACAATCCACACTCTTTTAACAAACATATATCATTTTCAATTATAGAAGAAGAGGTGCATGCAATAGGTGAGCTAGAATGTGAAGCTACACTAGCATGGCAAACATGTGAATCAAAATCATTTTTCAAATAAATATTTTATTTAAAATAATTTCCAATTATATTGAAATAGAAGCAATTTTATTTTCAAGGAATCATTCTCTTTTACAACAAAATCAAGTTTTGAAGCTAAGATCTCATTTTTCTTCAAAATCTCATTGCAATCATTTCTATTTTTCAAAATCTCATTTTCCTTTAGGGCAAGGTCTAGTTGAGATTTAAGTGAGTCACATTCACTTGAAATCTCTTCCTTCTCTTGCAAAATCAAATCAAGTCTTGAACACAAATCCTTATTTTCTATGTTAAGTTCAAAACTCTTCTTTTCAAAAGATTATATTTTTTTAGCAATGTTTCACAAACAATAGAAAGTTCTTCATTCAAAGCATTTGGATCAACATAGTCATTACATGAAGAACTAGCATCATTACTATCTAATTGAGATTCCGAATATACCTCAAGGGAGTCATTCCCTTGGACCATGTAGCATTGTTGCTCGGATTCTCTACTAGATTCATCCTCCACAATGTTGGGCGTTTGTAGCTAGCTCGGAGGAGGTCAACGTATTCCACACTGCAAAAGCGGAATCACAGTTAGAAACTAAGCATAAGCGTGCTCCTAAGTGCCTCAAGGGCTTGTGCATGGCCTCTATATGCTTGCTATTATCAAGATAGGATTTCTTAGTAGCGGTAAGGAAAACATGCAAGCCTAGGGTTTTTAGATACATGGACATCCTAAATTTTCACATGTTAATGTTGGAGACATTAAACATGGGAGGTGACAAGCAATCCATGAGTGTGTGTAAACAATATAAGTGTGCAAATGCAAATGATAGATTAGCAAAACCAAGATCACACTCCTAGGTGGTTAAACCAAATATCAGGAGCGTAGGCTCTGATACCAATTGAAAGTACACCTAGAGGGGGGGTGAATAGGTGTACGGCTAATCTAATGAACAAAATGCGGAAATTAAAACTTAATTTGCAACACACTTAATGTAACCAACGAGTGTAGCCGAATTCCGGTGAAGGGCTCTGGACTAACTCCTCTTGATTCCTCTGAATAAGATTTGAGGTGCTATATGAAGCTCTCGTGGTTAAACACAAGTGAGGCACACACAAACAAGCCAAGCATATAATATATGAATGTGCAATATGAAATGATGCAAGGCACAATATAAAAGAGAGAGAGAGAGTAAGAGTCAATGGATCAAACGCAAACACTGAGATATGTTTCGAGGTTCGAGCACACAGCTCTACGTCCCTTCCTTCACACAGAAGGATTTCCAATCCACTAACTTGTCCACACAGGACTCCCGCACAGGGAACCTCCACTGAGGATTTGGGGCAATACAACCGGGAGTACATAACTCCTCTCTCAACCGAATACAACCTCTCACTAGAGGCTAGGCCAAAGCCAACAAAATCAACCTCGCAAATGAGGGATAGGCACAAAGCCACTAACAACACAATCAACCTCTTACTAGAGGGATAGGGCACAAAGCCACCACTCCAAAATCACCTCTACACAAGAGGGATAACACAAAGTAGGAGGGTTTACAACTTGGTGGTTTCCACAACCACAAACTAATTTTCCCACAAAATAAAGATCCTATAGATAGGATAGTAAGATATGGCTCAAGTGTGGAAAACAAAGTGTTTTAAACAAAGAAAATCACTTGGGAAAATCTCCAAATAGATATAGAATTTTTAAACCAAAAACAAATTCCCAAAAGACTATTTTCTTTGAATTTTCAAACACTTTAAAACAAATAGAGATTAAGAATTTTGAACCCAAAACTTTTTGCTGAAAAACACTTAAAGAGTATGAAAATTTTCTCTCTAAAAATCTTACACAAAACAGCCCTCAAATGGGGTATATATAACCCCAAAAGAATCTGCCTGTTGGCAGCTGACTAGGCCCAGAATGGCCTTCCGGTCGTTCGGCCAACAGTCAAAAAATAGACCGTTGAGCCCGCGGTCGACCGCCCGGTCGACCGTGCCAAATCCAGAGAGCACTCGCTCTCTGGCCGGTCGACCGCTCGGTCGACCGTGCCAAGCCTCACGGTCGACCGTCCGGTCGACCACCCCCACCCGAGAGTGGGGTACTTGTAGTCGGTCGACCGCTTGGTCGACTGGCCCAAGTAGCTGATCAGCGTACACGTTCTTGTGCACGTCGGTCGACCAGTCTGGTCGACCGCCAGAGCCTGGCAGGGCTGGTTAAGGGATTAGAAAACTGGGTTTTCAATTACCAAATAAATCCCATAAAATCTCTAAAAATCTACAAAAATAAGTTCTTATATTCTCTTTGAAATACAAACTTGTTTGAGTAAAAATCAAACTAAGTACAAACATTTTGAACTCTTTTTGTGTTATGAAAAATTTACCAAAAACTAAATTCCGTATTTTCCAAAACTTAGATTTTGAAATGGAAAATCGTTTTGTCCAAAACTCATCCAATTACAAAAACATGATATTTAAACAACTTGAAGCATGTTGCATATGGATATAAATCCAATATAGATGAAAGATATATATATATATATATATATATATATATATATATATATATATATATATATATATATATATATATATATATATATATATATCTCAATGTTTTTGACTTAAAGTCCAAAATAGGTTTTGTTAAAATATAAAACTCCAAATACATGAATAGGCATATCAAAATAAGTTTGTCTAAGTATATGAAGCATACATGTATATATAGATCAAATCTAATATACATTAAACCATGTAAACTTATTTTGAATCTATCTATTCATGAAAACCAAGATTGGTTAAACCAAAAACTTAAAACCAATAACATGAAACTTAAACAAGTGTGTGTGTTGTGAACTTGAGCATATCACACTATCTAGTCTTTACAAATGGATCTAAACATAAAATAAACAATGTACCGAAATCTTCTTGTAGAGCTTCGTCTCCAAGTCGACTCGATCCAAAACGTGATCCACCGAGCTTGACTCCAACGAGTGCTAGATATGAACTTTGACGCTAGGGCTCTTGAATCACCATGAAAAGCTTCAAAACACCTTGTTAAAGCTAATCACCTACTAATATCTTGGTTAAATATTTGAAACTAAACATCACAAGATTATAAGTAAACATAACTACATGAGTTAATCATCATCAAAACTAGAGTGGAAGGCCTCTGGGCCAACAAGAATGATAGGCTCAAGTGTGGAAAACAAAGTGTTTTTAACAAAGAAAATTACTTGGGAAAATCTCCAAATAGATATAAATTTTTAGACCAAAAACAAATTCTCAAAAGACTATTTTCTTTGAAATAACAAACACTTTAAAAACAAATAGAGAATAGGAATTTTAACCCAAAAACTTTTTGCTGAAAACACTTGAAAAGATCTAGAATTTTCTCTCTAAAAACTTTATTCAAAACAGCCCTCAAATGGGGTATAAATAGGCCCCAAAAGAATCTGCCCGTTGGCAGGCAGAAAGGTCTGTTTTGACCTTCAGATCGACCGGCCAGCGGTCAAAAATATGACTGTTGAGCCTGCCATTCGACCGCCCGGTCGACCGCGCCAATTCTAGAGAGCAGTTGCTCTCTAGCCAGTCGACCGCTCGGTCGACCGTGCCAAGCCTCACGGTCGACCGTCCGGTCGACCGCCCCCACCCGAGAGTGGGGCACTTTCAGTCGGTCGACCGCTCGGTCGACCGGCCTAAGTAGCTGGTCAGCGTGCACGTTCTTGTGCACGTCGGTCGACCGATCCAGTCGACTGACTCTGGGTCCGGTCGACCGGCCCGGTCGACCGCCATAGCCTGGCAAGGCATTTTCAGAACTTTAAAACTTGGTTTTTATTATCCAATTAAATCCCATAAACTCTTTAAAAATCCACAAAAATAAGTTCTTATATTCTCTTTGAAATACAAACTTGTTTGAGTAAAAATCAAACCAAATTACAAACATTTTGACTCTTTTTGTGTTATGAAAATTTTATCGAAAACCAAATTCCGTATTTTTCAAAACTAGGTTTTTTTTGAAATGGAAAATCGTTTTGTCCAAAACTCATCCAAATACAAAAACATGATATAGAAACAACATTTAAGCATGTAGTATATGGATAGAATTCAATATACATGAAACATATATATCACTATTTTTTGACTATAAATCCAAAAATAAGTTTTGTTAAAATACCAAAACTCCAAACTCATGAAATAGACTATCAAACTAAGTTTGTTTAAATAGTTGAAGTATACATGTATATAGAACAAATCTAATATACATTAAACCATGTAAACTTGTTGATTCTATCTATTCATGAAAACCAAGATCGGTTAAACCGAAAACCGAAAACCAAAACATGAAACGTGTGTGTGTTATGAACTTAAGCATACCACACTATCTAATCTTTAACAATGGATCTAAACAATAAACTAAACACTGTACCGAAGTCTTCTTGTAGAGCTCCGTCTCCAAGTCGACTCGATCCAAACGTGATCCATCGAGCTTGACTCCAACGAGTGCTAGATATGAACTTTGACGCTCGGGCTCTTGAATCACTATATGAAAGCTCCAAAACACCTTTGTTGAAGCTAATCACCTACTAATATCTTGGTTAAGTATCTGAAACTAAGCATCACAAGATTATTAGTAAACTATAACTACATGAGTTAATCATCATCAAATCTAGAGTGGAAGGCCTCTGGGCTAATAGTAACATCGTCTTTGTCTTGCCAGATGATGACAACATAACAACAAATTCTCTCAGTGACTCTGAAGATGAGAAGCACGCTTTGGCAGCACAAGACGCTGCACATCAACCAACAGGTACTCGGTCTGGGAAATCATACCTGAATAATACGAGAAAATTACTGACGAGACACAACAACCAATGACGTCAGAGGAAGTACCTGTTCCAGCTTCAGCTCCAGCACCAGGAAAGTAAAAGCAGAAAGAAGTCTGATTTGACTGAGTATTGAAGAAAACTTCAGGTCTTGGACTTGATGCCCCTTTCTGTTTTGATATATTGGCACAACTAGCCAATATTTCAGTTTAGATCAGAGCTGCTTTGCCTCTTAAAGGAGACAAGAGAGGCACTCAGGGACGCGCTGGCTAATTTAGAATTTTTTCTGATACATATGTCGGAGGCATCTGAAGATGACAGTCAAGCTGTGTACCCTAAATGTCATCATGTACAACTGAAAATGCCTGCCTCACCTTCACTGCTGAGTACATGCTTCTCAAAAATAATAAATATAATCGACCCTTGTATTATACTGGATACATAGGCTCGACATGCATTAAGAAGGTATAGGTTGATCCAGGGTCTGCACTCAGCATCATCTCTAAAAGGCTCCTCTACTTTCTTGGGATACTACTGAATAGATTATCAGCAATGACTACTACGATATATGGCTTCATTACAGTTAGTAGTCATCCATTGGGAAAGATTTGGCTTCGCTGTCGATTGGGGATCTAAAATCAGAAGTGACGTGTTACGTCATCGATACTGACATGTCATATCATCTACTGCTTGGACGACCTTGGATTCACGCTAATTGGATCATTCCTTCTACTTTACATTAGTGCTTCAAGTATGTGGATGATAATGCAACGGTACGAACGGTGTTTGCTGAAAAATAACCGTTCAAGGATATTGAAAACTACTTTAATCATGCTTTCCTCTATCAGGAAGCCAACAAAGTAGTAAAAGGACCGTTGCTTGAAGATGACGATAGCGACAATGAAGCGGATTCAGAGCCAGAAGAAGACACACCAGCTACTTTTGCTTTCAAACCAATTATAGAATATTTTAACGATTCTGAATGTAATAATCCCATTTGAAAAACACCTAGAGGGGGGGTGAATAGGTATTAATGCTAATCTAGTGATCTTTTTAAACAAGTAAGTATGAATGATACAAATGGTCACTCAAAATAAGAAATTGAAGTCGAATTCCCCGTGAAGGGCTCTAGAACTTCTCCTCTTTGATTCCTCTAGATTATGAGTTGAGGTGCGTAATTGCTTTCTTATTGAGATGAGTAAAGACCAAAAAATGCAAGTCAATGAAATGATTGAAATGATGAAGAGCAAACAAACAATATCACAAGTTAGGAAAGTAAAGCAATGAAAAGCAATAAGGAAACCAATCGCAAATACAAGTAATTTGTTTCGAGGTTCGAGCCACTGCTCTACATCCCGCCTCCACTACCGTGAAGGATTTCCACTAAATCTGCAAAGGGAATTTCCATTCCGGAACCTTTACACCCAAGGGGATTACACTTGGTCTACACAAGACTGGAGTACCCAACTCCAACCAATCCAACCTCTACACAAGAGGGATTTCAACACAAGGAAATACAAATCACTTGGTGATCAAAAGCCACAAACTTCTCTCTTACAACTTCTTATAGAGTGGAGATGATTTTTGGCTCAAGAAGTGAAGTGAGAAAAATTTTAGTTGTAAAGAAGTAAAATAGCTTGTAAATCAACTGAAAACTTTAACCAAAGAAGGCATTTTAGAGAATGAAAGCTTGAAAACTTTTCTTTTCTTTTGAAACTTAAAACAATGGGGATTTTTCTTGTGTTCAACAAAGGACCAATGACATCTATTTATAGGGATTTGCTAAAAGCATTTCATCATTTAATCTAGGTCAATAGATCAGATTATAGCCACAAGAAAATCAGAGATATCTAAAAGAAACATCAAAATCAAAACAGAAAACAGATTCCAAGAAAAATAGCTGTCGGGGGCTGCTGGCGGCTGGCGGTCGACCGGGCCGGTCGACCGGCAGTCTATATGGAAAAAGAGCTGTTGGACTCGGTCGATCGGTCGGTCGACTGCAGCTAAACAAAACAAATTTTTTTGAACTGTAAGTCGACCGGGCCGGTCGACCGACAAAACCCGAGACTAAGGGTCTTGCAGTCGGTCGAAGCTCGGTCGACCGCAAGCTCTATCGGTCGACTGGCCGGTCGACCGGCAAACGTGCACAGACGTGCACACCCAAGGCCACAAGGCCCGGTCGACCAGACGGTCAACCGATCTGGCCTGAAATAGATCTGGTCGACCGCCGGTTGACCGTTAGGCCTGAAACAGATTTATTTTTGAAATATTTTTGAACTTTAAAGAATTTTAAAATATTTTGAAATGGTTTGAAGTTTAAGTAACATGTTATAGAGAATGAAATACATGTTTTAAACTAGATGTAAAAATATGAAATATTTTGAGACATGTATATCAATCAAAACATGTACCTAAGCCAACTAACCAAAACAAAACTTGTATTTTCTTTGGAAAGTAAAAGAATGTGTGTGTGAGTTTTCATGAGCTAATTATCATGACCTAACTCTTTAACATTACTAATTCTTACATTGGTTCTAGGTGACTACAAGATCTTCAATATGAGCTTCTCCATATGCAATGTTGAAAAACTTGAATCCTTGATCCCGAATTGAGTCAACTTGAGTCAAAAACACCTTCCTTTAGGGAAGAAAACATCTTGAATCCTTAGAACCCTGAAACATACTTAAACATTAAAATATGATTATTATAAATAACTATATAGGTTTTGTAATCATCAAAACTCCAAAACTGGGTGATTGTAACCTTGGGCCAACACCATTGAGGATGATGTCGAATGGGTGATCAATGAGAATGTTACTTTTGATTTCTGGTAAGTGTTGATTTGTTCAAATATGCAGCGATACCTCCCTACACATGCCCTTGTCTATGTTAACCATGACAAGTACGCCGGTAGAAAATGGTAAAGGATCTGCCTTTGTGTCCCTCCATCCAAGAAGAATCAATCACCGATAGTATTCTGTAGGGTTCAACCCTGGATATCTGCAATTACAGACTTGGGTTCAGACTCAGAGCCGTCGCAATTTTTCCATTATGCACGATCAGCGCACCGTATGATGACAAGGAGGGGGTAAAATCTACAACGCAAGAATGGCTTGAATTTCGAAAGCGGATGCCATGGTCTTCTATGAACCTTCATACCGAAAGGGAAGCCAACAAATTATTATGATAAAACACGCAGGGGGTTGGGATATATCACACCTCCCACTCAATCTCAGTATGAAGGAGACGAATCTCTCCCATTACATTCCTCCAGTTCATCTGAGTGGGAATAAGATGTCAATGTAGGGGTGGTCTTCAAAAATCTCTTCATCAATATGACTTCAATCAATCAATTGGAGCAAGAGGAGGCTAGTGAAACATTTGACATTGAGCCATGGGCCCAGCAACTTGATTTTCAGTCAGAGAATTGATTTGAACAACGTGAACCACCGACTGAGGATAGGATAATTTAGGTTGATGTGGGTAGTTGAGATCACCTTAAAACCGTCTCTATAAGTGAAAGTTTATCATTTACAGAAAGAGAGGAATTGATAGCTCTTATATGAGAGTATATCGATGTCTTTGAATGGAATTACGAAGATATGCCTAGCCTTGATCCGCAAATAGCCATGTATCGATTAAACATTAAGCCTGACGTTAAGCCTGTGAAACAACAACAACGATAGTTTTGACCTGACATCATGGAAGCTGTAGCTAAGGTCCATAAGCTCATCGAATATGGTTTCATTCGTGAGGAGTAGCACCCAGACTAGGTTGCTAACATTGTTCCTTTCTTAAGAAGAACGGAAAAAATCTGAGTGTATATTGACTACCACAATCTTAATACAACCTTCCTTAAAGACGAGTTCCCACTGCCCATCACTGATGACATGATTGACAACACCTATAGTTTTAAGAGGATATCTTTTATGGATGGCTTCTCAGGGTACAAGCAGATCAACATCTACCTAGAAGATGAAAAGCATACTTCATTTCGAATACCATTGGGGGTGTGCTGTTATACTGTTATGCCCTTCGGGTTAAAGAATGCTGGAGCAACCTACCAACGTGCAATGAGAACAATTTTTCATAGCCATCTCTGGAAAATAGTGGAGTGTTATGTCACCGACATTGCTAACAAAAGTCACGATAAAAATGATCATCTTCGTGACTTAAAAATAGTCTTCGATATAATGCCGGCCCATTAGCCGAAAATGGACCCAACAAAGTTTTTCTTAGGTGTCTGATTGGATGCTAATGTTGCATATTTAGTATCATATTTCCATACTTATTATAGAATAAAATCTGCATTGTCCTAATTAAATGTTTAATTTATTTGCAGGCCCATTCTTTAAGGAGATGAAGAGAAATGAGCCCAAAAGCCCACCAAAATTCTGAATTAAATCAGAATTAATTCGAGCTCACTGAATCAGGGCAAAATCAAGAGGTTGAAAACCGGTTGAGAAGAATCCTCTAAGAATCGATCGGTTGAAGCAAAGATCAACGGCTATTTCTTCAAAATCTCAGCGCTAAACTGTAAATCCAACCCAAGATAAAACCAGAACTCGAACCCGGGGAGACCCACCAACAGGGTGTGGCCAGGGGGAGACCCACCAACAGGGTGTGGCCACCAGGCCACACCCTGGCCGCGGAAACGCGGCCAAAGCCGCGTTTTCGCGGCTTGGTTGGGGAGTTAGGGGGAGCGTTTGCTCCCCTGATCTCCCCGGAATCCTCCTCGTGTGGGTTATGCCTATAAAAAGCCAGTATTTGCACTGAAAATGGGACGACCATGCAGAGATAGGATTTAGCCTAGTTTTCATTTTTTGTAGTTTAGGTTTTTCTTTTCTTTTTATGTAATTTGGATGTAAGCTTAGGTTAGATGAAGATTCATGTAAGTAAGAGAGAGAGGCTGATGTTGAGAGTGACACCGATCTACCCTCCTCCTTTCTTCCATTGTTTCTGCAAGTAATAAAGGTAAAAGTTTCTTTTTATGTTCGTATTTTCTTTTGTTTCCTTCTTCCTCTTTCTATTTTACCTCCTTTGTTTTTGATGAGTTTGCAAGTGAAGCCAGAAGCATAAGTATAACGATGTTGTGTGAGTGCCAACGATAGTTCATGAAGACGTTCTCCTCCTCAAGATTCGTATCACTTCATTCTTGCGCCGGTTGATGATATAATGCGAACGGGGACTGAGCTCGATCCTATGATCTATGCGTTGAACGCCTCTAAGCAAGGTAGAACATGCAAGGTTTCCAGGTAAGTCATCAACCAAACAAGGTGAGTATTTCTTTAACCTTCTTTCTTTTCTTTTATTTCTTAGTTTATATCGCCAACACGATTTCTTTCACCACATCTTCCAAATCTTCTTTCATTCTTTTCCAATTCATTTGTATATAGTCACTTTCTGGTTTTCTCCACCTTCTTCATCTATCGTTTTCTTTTTAACCTTAACATAACTCGTTTTCATTTTCATTTCTTTAAAACAAAGAAGAACTTTCATTTTGTCTTCATTAAGATTTCAATAAAGAACCGTGAACGCTTCTATCGCAAAACCCTCCTTGTGGATCACGACCCGCATAGCCACTTGCTATAGCGGTAAGAATTGAGCACTTGCACATCTTCATTCTAAATCTGAAATTCTTTATTTTGTGTGCAGGTTTAAGCCCAATCAGTGTCTTAAGTGGCAAGTTCCTAAGATTCATTGTCACATCGAAAGGAATCCATCTTGATCCGGACAAGATCAAAGTTATTCAGAGCATGCAACCACCTAAGAATCTAAGGAACTTAGTGATCTGTAAGGTAGGTTGGCCTATATCCAAAGATTCATCGCAAATCTCTCAGGTTGTTGTCAACCATTCACCCGCCTTATGAAAAAGGGCTCTTTTGCATGAGATAAAGCCTTCCAGAAGGCTTTCGAAGATATTAAAGGATACCTCACCAAGCCTCCAGTCCTGGTGGCTCCCATATCAGGAAAGCCATTCTTACTCTATGTAAGAGCTATGAACCATTCTCTAGGTATTCTTCTAGCCCAAAAGAATGACGAAGGCCATGAACAAGGCATTTACATTCTGAGCAAGATCCTGATAGGAGCTGAGTCCGGGTATAATCCTATTGAGAAGGAATGTTTAGCCCTTGTCTTCGCCGTTCAAAAGATGCGACATTAATTTGTTGGTCAAACCAAACATGTCATCTCCAAAGTTAATCCTTTGCGTATCCACATGACAAATCAGGATCGCTGAATTCAAGGTTAGCTAAGTGGCCATCCTTCTGTAATATCCCTAGTTAATAATACTGTATTTTTATTTTTCTAAAGTATTTAATTTTATTTACTGATTATTTTATTATTATTAATTAACTTGATATATAGTTATTATTATTAATATAGAAATTATTTTTAAGATACTAAATGGTATTTTGGCCTTATATATTTTACCATTATTTCTTATAAATATTTTTAGTTACTTATTACTATTATTTCTATTATAATTATTATTATTAATTGCTATTATTATTTCAATATAATTATTATAATTATTATTATTATTAGTGTTTATTATATTATTGTTAATTTTGTTGTCGTTATCATTTACTATTATTAATATTAGTTATTGTGATTATTATTATTGTTAATTAATATTACGATTATTGTTTGTAGTAATTATTATTAGATGAGATTAATTATTATTATCTATTATTATATCGTGTATCCTAAGTTTTGTCATTTATAATTAATTATTATTGATATTATTATTAATTACTATATTTAGTGTTATTATTATTGTTGATTATCATTATTAGTAATATTAATTTTATTGTTGATTATCATTATTAGTAATATTAATTTTATTGTTATTTACAATTATTATTGTTATTAATTATTGTTGATTATCATTATGGTTATAGTTAATTACTATTATTACTATTATTATTTTTAGTATTATTATTGTTGTTATTTTATTATTAATATTATTCTTTTTCCTTTTTCCCTGTTTCCTATCCATACCCATTATCCCGTATCAATATCCCATTAACCCTATAACCTAAACTCTTAAATCCACAACCCACAAACCCATTACATATTCCTTTCTATATAATGTCTCTTCTATTTCCTAACCCTAACCCTAATCTAATTTCCCCCTCCATTATCCACAGCAGTCATGTCCCATGCCCATGCCTACCCCAGCCGAGCCTCATCACCACCATGCCTCCCTGTGCAACCCAATAGCTTGAGCAATCCCCACACACAGCCAACCCCTTGGCCACTTCCTCCTTGGCAGCAACCAGATCTCCCTCAACCTGCTGCCAGCACAGCCTCAAACCACGCCATGTTCTAGCGTATATGCACCCCTTCGGTAGATCCCATTCTCCTTGGTTGTGCAAGCCCCTACAGACCCAGCGCCCTGGCGACACCCCCTTACCATCTTTCTCTTCCTATAACAGCTGCCCCATCCCCTGCAGGTCATACCCCAAGCACACCAGCAACCATTGGTCGTATTCCCCACAACTACGGCAGATCTCCCCAAAGCAAGGCTTGTGCCTCCCCTTCCTCCTTATGTGAGCCCTCGGAGCAGCTCTTCCCAGGCCTGTCATACCCCTGGTCTCTTCCTTGGCTGTGCTCTCCTCACCAAGGGCGACTCACCCACCATAGAATTTTTCACCTCTCCGTGGATCGCCATTGATCGCCATCGGCGAGTGCAAACAAACCCGCATCCTTCTCGGCGAAATCCTCTAGCCTCCGCCCCCTCCGCAGCCTTCGCGCCCTCCGTCGGAGCCTTCTGTTAGCACGCCGCGAGCCTTCATTGCGTGTGTTCCCTTCCCTTCTCCTCTTTATCACTCTCTCTTTCTCTCTCTTTCATTTATATTTGCATAATAATGGGTGTGTGTGTTTACGTGAGAGTGCATTTTCATGTATAATGTGTGTGCTGTGTTTGTGACTGAGTGTGCTCGTGTGTGTGTTAAATGGATGGGTATCTATATATATAATGTATTATGTATGTGTATACTAGTATATGTATATGCATGTATATATATAGGTGTATGTGTACGTATACTCGTATGTAAGTATGTATGTAGGTGTACACGTGTGTGATGCACATGTGGCACACTTGGATGGGTACATGTATGAGTGTATTAGGTGTGTATATTGATTCCCCTTCCTCTCTATGTGTTTCGTTGTGTGTTGCAACATTTCTCGTTCGCGCGATCTGAACTCGGTAACATGAGGTTCGGAGTTGTGCCCATTATGAACCCGATTCACTGGCGATTCGAAGACCGACCTATGGGATGATCCGTAGATTCGTACCAGTTTGTGCAATGAAGAGAAGATGGCAATTCGTTTCTAAAACCGCATCATTTCATGTGAGTGTTTGCTTTTGTGTTATTTCTTTATTTACCATTTTTAATAGTTATTTGTATTTTACTTGTATTATTTCATGTGATTGTCTATTATATTGTACCAGTTTGATTATGCCAATCTCTTCTTGAGACATCAATGAGCTTTTACTTTAATTCTGTAGTTGATTTGAGCATTTTTCTGTGTCATTTCATGTGTTGCTATTTGCCACTTTTTACTTTGGATTAGTGAGTATGTCTTACCCTGGACTTGATCTTGTATTTGACCCAGTTATGATTAGCGACTCTATATCTCTAGTGTTCTCTATCTGATGTCAGTTAATAATTATTCAGTTTTTAGTTATCAGTTGTTTGTAGGCTGTCTAAAAATCACAAAGATAAGCCACCAAAACGCAGAGATTCAAGATCAAGGCGCGTTGGCTCAACGCCCGCGTCTCAGCATCAAGGCGCGTTGGCTCAACGCCCGCGTCTCCGCATCAAGGCGCGTTGGCTCAACGCCCGCGTCTCAGCAACAAGGTGCCCCCACCTTGGTTGTAACCACCCCGATTATGGCGCCATCCACCGCCCATGTAGCGGGGAAGTTGGCCCTCATCGTGGAGCACTTTTAGGGGACACGATCACCCCCTAAAAACCCTATAAATAGTCCCGTCACTATTGAAGGGGAGAGGATTTTGGAGAAAAAAAAAAAAGGAGAGATCATCGACAGAGAGAGAGAGAGCTCGACTCTTCAAGCCAGCTTGCTGCGTACAAGTTGCTCTTCGCCTACCTTCTCTTTTAGAGTTTTGGTGGACGGGGCTGAGTTTACTCCTTCTACCTACCAAGGAGAAGATCCCTCGACGGTACTGACGGTCATCTGGTCAACGGAGAACAAGATTCACTCTCCACCGCCACACGAAGAACCCAGCACTAAACAAAGGGGGAATTCAAGATTCAATATTCTCCCTCCCTTGTAACCGGAAGATTAGCCTGTTGTAACCTTTCATCTGATTCAAGGAAAAGTTGCTCCAGTCCGCTCTTAGACAGTTTTCCGCGTCCAACAAGAGATGGCGACTCCGCTGGGGAACACGTTTGTCACTGACGAACAAGCCGTGGCGCAGGATGATCTCCTCCGTAGGGGGAAAATGGTCGAGACACTTGTTGTGGAGTTCGACCAGGCGAAGTATGAAGAGTTTCTCTCTTCTGGCTCCAAGAGCCCAAAGACCCGCGTCTGTCGCAGGGTCTCGGCGGGGAATGGCCTCGAAGCCCGACCTGAAGCTCTCTTGGGCGCCGCTGCTGTTGCCCACTGTGCCCAGCAAAGTTCACGCGTCAACGCCTCTCAGAAGGCCCGCGCGATCCCAAGCACAGTTGCTGTTGCGACCAACTCCGGCGCACAGAAAACCCGCGTCAGCGTCTCTCAGGAGACCCGCGTGGTTAAACTCCCTGATGTTCAACATCAGGATGTTATTGGTTTCTCTCCACCTCCTCGACGCAACCGGAATGCTGAGCGTCGACAGAGGAGACGTGCGCGTCAACTGCAAGTTGGAACCGTTGGTTGTCCAACTGAAGCTGGACGCAACGTACAGTCTCGCGCCTTGCCCGCGTTACGTCCAGTACGTGAAATCCGCGTTTGGCGGCCCAAGCGCGCAACTCCTCAAGTTGAGTCCTCTGAAGACCAACTTACCAAACGCCAGAATGAAGCTTCTGCGTCTCGTCAAACGCAGGAAGCACGCACCCAGAGACGAGGCGCCCTGCAGCCCACTCTCTCTCACGCGGCTCAGCCCAGACGCACCAGGCAGCAACGCGATACTCGCGTCTCATCTCAACAGAGACGCCAGACGCGCGTTCCACAGTCACGACGCGGAAACCGCGTCCCTGAAGTCTGCGTCCATTCTGCACAGCACATGGATGCCTCCCGTCTTCGACGTTGTGAGGCTAGTCTCTTTGATCCCTCTTCCATGGATTTGAGGGATTATCTGACAAAGAAAAGAAGTGCCCACCATGTCACTTCATCTTGCTGCTGCCAACGGCTTATCTCCATGCTTGCGGAGTGCCGTTGCGGGTCGAGTGTGCACCAGCAGTCCTTGGCTGGACAACTGACCTCGATTCCCCCGTCAGCCAAAAGAAGGCGCTCCCATAGAAGGAGAGTCTTCTCTGACATTGAATACCCGGAGCTTACTGCGAACATGACAAGCAGGAGCAAGGGGAAACAACTTGCAGTCAGCTCAGACGAGTCCGAGTCTGACTCTGAACCGGAAGGGGTGTATCGACACACTCGCACCCGGACGGGGGCCATTCCCCCAATTGACTATAATGCCTTAGCCCACGGTATTAGAGCGAATGATTCCCACTCCGCCGTAGTGGAATCAGGGGCTTCGAACTCTTCCGTCGAGAAGGAGACCTCTGCCTACATGTCAGGCACTCCTGAGGAGACGGCAAGACGTATAGAGCAGGTCCAGAAAGCACAAATAGACATGATTATTTCTCAGCAGGCGTCGATTGACTCCCTCAAGCAGGCAATTGCACAACTGCTGGAAGACAGGAGGAAATCTCCTCCTAGGAGGTCAAAGGGCAAAGGGCGAAAGGGAGAAAGCTCATCTTCCGAACCTTCTGAGGAGGCGCGACGATCTACTTCAAATTCGTCCAAATCTTCGTCGCACGACCCAGAAAAGGCTCATACTAAAAGAATGAGTCAACTGGAGCAACGCCTCAATGCCCTTGCCAGTCGCAAAGACCTCCAAGAAGTTGGAGTGGTCCGGCCCTATCCAGCTGAGTGGGATCTAGTCCCGTACCCTCCTAAGTTCAAGGCTCCAACCCTCCAAGCCTTCGATGGGAAGGGGTCCCCTAATCAGCACATCTACTACTTCAAATCCCAAACCGGGAATGTAGTAGACAATGACGCCATCCTGGCGCGACTATTCATCGGCACCCTGAAAGGGTTGGCCTTTGAGTGGTTCATGAAACTCCCGGAAGGTTCTATCAAGAACTGGGGCGACTTGGAGAAGCTGTTCTTAACACGCTTCTTCGAAGATGACTTCGAGGTCACAATGCCCACCCTGTTAGCTACGAGACAGCGAAAGGGAGAGTCCGTCAAATCTTTCGTGGAAAGATTTCGGAACGTGGCACTCCGGTGTCCAAGCGGTATGACCCAGGCCACCCTGGTGGAAACATGCCGCCATAACCTCCAAACCTCACTCCTTGCTCAAATAGGAGTTGCTGAAAGCCGCACCTGGAAACAATTAGTCCAACAAGGTTAACAGGCTGAGGAGATTGTCGCCCGCGTCCGAGCGGAGGAAGGCAAGCCGCGGCCGGAAAGGTCGACAAGGCGTGCACCAGCGCCAGACACCTCCCTCCAAACAAAGCGGAAGGATAATTTGGCAACAGAGACCAAATCTCCCGCCAAACCTCAAACAGGCAAGGCGAGTGGCTCTTCAAGCCAACCCCGCGCCAACAAGCAGTATTCCTTCAAGGAGGAACATGTCGATTCGCTCTTCAAGCTACTCAACAAGAGCAATCGACTGAAGCTCCCTGAAATTAGGCGCCCGGAGGAAGTCGGCAAGACCGACAATCCCAACTACTGCATGTACCACAGGATGTTGGGACATCCTACCAAAAGCTGCTACGTCTTCAAAGACATCCTTCAGGCTTTGATTGACGCGGAGGTGCTAAAGTTCCGACCAGAACAGAAGAAGGTCACGGCTAATGTGACGTTGGTTCTCCAGTTCGGGAGACAACCTCCAACACCTGCGGGGGTAACTCCTATTCCAAAGGGAGAATTAAGAGTGGTCAACACAGACCCTCACCAGCAGCAGGAGAAGGGCTTGGTACCCGTCCCTACGCCTCAAGGGGAAATTATGTGGGTCCACCCTGACCTAGTGGACAACCAGCAGTGGACTACTGTAACCAACAGGAAGTCCAAAGGCAAGGCAAAAGCTTCGTCCTGCCATGTGGTATGTGCTTCCTCCCGAGAAGCAGAGGATGATGTTCCCTCACTGACTGATTCAGAAGAGGAAACAATAGTCTTGGCCGCAGAGCCCAACCAAACAATGACGGGGACTCGTTCAGGACAGCCCTACTTGAAGCAATACGGCGAAGTGGCGGCAAACCCTCCACAACCGGCTGCAGAGCCAACTAGGCCCTCCACGAAGCCACCTGTGGAGAAGCAGAAGGAGACTCGATTCTCTCGAGCCCTTCAAAGAGGCATCGCGGAAGGGTCTTCGGCACCTTACCGCTTTGATGTCCTGGCTCAGCTGGCCAATATACCGGCACGCATTACCTTGTATGAACTTCTTAGACTATCAAAGTCGACCAGGGAAGCTCTGCAAGAAGCTCTGGCAAATACTGAGGTCTTCATGACCCAGGTGCCGAAGGAAGAAGATGTAGAGGATTGCCTCCACACCTCCCAGAATACCCCCTGCATCACATTCACGGCAGATGATATGCAGGTCAAAGGGAAGCATGATCGACCCCTGTACTTCACAGGTTATATCGGATCATCTGAGGTGAACCGCATTCAGGTAGATCCAGGGTCCGCATTGAGCATCATGCCTCGCCGAGTCATGCAACACCTCGGCATCCCTACTCACCGTCTGAGCCCTACACAGACGACCATCTACAGGTTCAATGCCAATGGCACCCGTCCGATGGGAAAAATCAAGCTCAAGTGCCAGATTGGGAGCCTCAAGTCGGAGGTGACGTGCTACGTCATCGATGCCGACACTTCCTACAATTTGCTGCTGGGACGACCATGGATTCACCGCAACTCCATCGTTCCCTCCACTCTTCACCAAGTCATGAAATACATTGACGCGAGTGGGAAGGTTCAAACGTTGGTTGCCGAAAGGTATCCGTTTAAGGGGGTCGAAAATTATTTCACGGACTCCCTCCTATATTAGGATCCGGTGGATGAAACCCCGCAACTGGAGGTGCCAGACTCTGGTAATGAGGCTGACACTGAGACCGAGCAAGAAGAGTGCTTGTGGAAGTTGGAACCACTTGTAAAGAGCACTAATAAGCTCGATGTTGATAATACCACCGACGATGCAGGCGGCTGGTATATTAATGAGAATTTAGACTTTGAGTACTTCTCTGCGTGTGCATCCGATTCAATACCATCGGATACTAGTACCGACGTAGACGATGACATCTGGTCGGCAATGGATGCTTTGACATCATTGCATGTACCAGTAAAATCATCTTTCGGGACATACCAGGATAATGGTGATGCGCAGGAATCTATATTCATGGTTCCGACAAGACAAAAAGGCCAAAAACCAATCCTGTTTGGGCGAATGACGACTGAACCAACGCCCCGCGAAGAATCAGAAAGTGAGGAGGAATCCCTCAGCTCAGTCATTATGAACCAAAAACGCTCAAAATGATGAAATGCATGGGGTATGACCTAACCAACAGACCCGGGTTGAACTTCGGCAAAGGAAGAAGAACGCTACTTCACTCCTTTGCGCCGAAAGGGAAGGCCCCCGATTATTATCATCGGACGCGCAGGGGGTTGGGCTATGTATCAACTCCGGTCCCATCAGCCTCCGATTCTCAAGAATCGTCGAGCAACGATTACTCTTCAGACACATCATCTTGGGAGTCAGATGTCAGTGTCGGCAACATCTTCAAGGAACTTTCAGTGAATATGGTTTCGACAAGCCACCTGGAAGATGGAAATGAAGAAATGATCCAATCTGATACAGATCCTTGGATCAAACATTTAAATGCTCTTTGGGATACCCGCTTTGAACAGCGTGAGCCACCCACAGAAGACAAGGTTGTTCAGATCAACCTAGGAGATGAGGCTAACCCTAAGCCCATCTTCATAAGTGACGGCCTGTCACCTTCAGAGAAGAAGGATCTAATATCTCTTGTACAAGAGTATATAGACGTCTTCGCCTGGAATTATGAGGACATGCCAGGACTTGATCCTCAAGTGGCCATGCACCGCCTCAACATCAATCCGGACGTAAAACCTGTCAAACAACAGCAGCGACGGTTTCGCCCAGAAATAATGGGGGCAATTCAATCAGAAGTCAGAAAGCTCATTGATTCTGGCTTCATCAGAGAAGAACAGCATCCCGACTGGGTGGCCAACATCGTCCCCGTTTCCAAGAAGAACGGGAAGATCAGGATCTGCATCGACTTCCGTGATCTAAACGAGGCCTGCCCCAAGGACGAATTCCCATTGCCAATCACAGATGTCATGATTGACAATACTTGTAGATTCGAACGAATGTCCTTCATGGACGGATTCTCAGGATACAACCAAATCAAAATGCATCCTGATGATGAAAAGCACACCTCCTTCAGGACACCCCTAGGAGTGTATTGCTACACCGTCATGCCCTTCGGACTGAAGAATGCAGGGGCAACATATCAAAGGGCCATGAATGCCATTTTCCATCAGCAAATACGCAAAACGGTGGAATGTTATGTTGATGACATCGCGGTAAAAAGCCGCGCTAAAGGCGATCACGTAGCAGACCTGAAGGTGGTCTTCGACATCATGCGGGCTCATCAATTGAAGATGAATCCCACCAAGTCCTTCCTGGGGGTAGCCAGTGGCAAATTCCTAGGATTTGTTGTGACTTCCACAGGAATCCATTTGGACCCGAAAAAGATCCGCGCTATCCAGGAGATGCAACCCCCGAAAAGCCTCAAGGAGCTCAGGGGATTACAAGGACGATTGGCGTACATCCGCAGGTTCATCTCAAACCTTTCCGGAAGATGCGAACACTTCGCTAAGCTGATGAAGAAGGGTGTCTCATCCATTTGGGATGACGCTTGCCAACAAGCGTTCGAGGAAATCAAGCAATACCTCACCCAACCACCAGTCCTTGCAGCTCCAATATCCGGAAAGCCGTTTCTGGTGTACGTCCGAGCGATGGATCATTCTTTGGGAGCTCTACTAGCTCAGAATGACGATCAGGGACGTGAGCAAGCAATCTACTATCTAAGTAGAACAATGATCGGAGCCGAACATCGGTATAATCCGATCGAGAAGGAATGTTTGGCACTGGTGTTCGCTATCCAGAAAATGCGACACTATCTGGTAGGCCAAACTATAAATGTCATATCAAAAGTCAACCCTCTGAGGTTACTTATGACTAAACCTTCATCGCTAAATGGCCGACTAGCAAAATGGGCCATATTGCTATCACAATATGAAATGTATTTTCTGCCACAAAAGGCTATTAAGGGACAAGCGGTGGCGGACTTCTTAGCTGAACACCCAGATCCGAGGGCAGTCAAACTCTACGAGGATCTCCCAGACGAAGTGGCCGAAGTCTACCTGACTCAGACATCGTTCGAAAGTCAAGTGTGGCAACTTTTCTTCGACGGTGCATCAAGGACAAACCCCAAGGGACACGTAGTGGCGGGGGTAGGAGTAGTACTTGTCTCCCCACAAAATTATGTGATCCCCCGAGCTGTCTCACTGACCGAGCCTTGTTCCAATAATGTGGCGGAATACAACGCTCTTTTGATTGGGATGCAATTCGCCGATGAGATTGGCGTTAAAAATCTCGAGGCATACGGTGACTCTAAACTCATCGTCAGCCAAGTTCGCGGGGAGTACGAAGTCAGACATGAAGACTTGGTACCCTATTACAATGCAACTGTCCGCATGGCCGAGGGATTTACAAGCTTCTACATCGACCATGTACCACGCAGGCAAAATGCGCACGCCGATGCACTCGCATCCCTGGCAGCCTCCTTAGCTCTTCCAACTGGAGCAATGGAGAAGATATTCGTCTACAGCCACGACCTGTATTGCCCGAAAAATACTCTCAAGGACTATCATGAGTCAAAGGGAGATTGTCGAGGCAAAGAAGTGCTGGAATTGTCGGCCGGTCCAGAGCTTAAAGACTAGCGATTCCCCTACATCGACTATGTCTTGTACGGCATCCTGCCTGAGGACACCAAGGAAGCGGCTGCCATTCGAAGGAAAGCCCCTAAATTCTACTATAATGCGACCACGCGAACATTGTATCGTCGATCGTATGACGGAATCTTACTTCGGTGTCTCTCACCAAAAGAGGCCCAGGAGGTATTGAAAGAGGCTCACGACGGTACGTGCGGAGCCCATCAACCTGGCCCAAAACTGGCATATCGACTCCAAAGGTTGGGTTACTATTGGCCCAAGATGGTTGCCGACGCCGTCGCCTATGCCAAAAGATGTCATGCTTGCCAAATACATGGAGATTTTATCCATCAAGCACCAGGGTACCTCCACTCTACGACCTCTACATGGCCATTTGAAATGTGGGGGATGGATGTGGTTGGTCCTATCAGTCCGCCATCATCAAAAGGACATCGGTTCATTCTGGCGATAACCGATTACTTCTCCAAATGGGCTGAAGCCATCCCTTTGAAGGAGGTCAAGTCGTCGAACGTGATCAAGTTCGTGAAACATCACGTTATTTACCGTTTCGGCGTACCTCGACGAATTGTCCATGACAATGGACCCCAGTTCATCAGCCAGGCTTTCCAGAGATTCTGCGCTAAGTTCAGAATCCAGAGTGTGTCCTCAACGGCATACTATCCTGCCGCCAATGGCCTCGCAGAAGCTTTCAACAAGACTATTGGCAAGCTTCTCAAAAAGTTCGTCTCAAAAAGTCAGCGAGACTGGGACGACAAGTTGGGTGAATGCTTATGGGCTTACCGCACAACTGTGCGAACCCCGACTAAGGCCACGCCGTTTTCCTTGATATACGGATGTGAAGCCGTGCTTCCCCTAGAGATCCAAATTCCATCTCTACGCGTCGTCTTGACAGCGGAGATGACGACAGAGGAGATCGACAGCGACTCCAAGAACTGGAGGCCTTAGACGACAAGCGTCTGCAAGCCCAACAGCAAATCGAGCTCTACCAGGCTCGAATCACCAGAGCCTTCAACAAGAAAGTTAAAGTGCGAACTTTCAAGAAAGGCGACCTAGTCTTAGCCGTCAGAAGACCCATGGTAATGACGCACAAGACAAAAGGAAAATTCCAACCCAAATGGGAAGGACCATTTGTAGTAGAGTCAGTCTACTCAAATGGATCATATCGCCTCATAACCTCGAATGGCGATACACTCATGATGCCTATTAATGGCAGGTTCCTGAAGAAGTACTATCCCTAGATGGTATCCTTCCGCCGATCAAGTTAAAAGTACACCTCTGATCAAAACATCCGACGCCTCCGACGGCTAAGGATAGAGGAAAATGTTGGCTTTTAAGCCCAACATCAGTCTTCGACAACTCATCATGCTGAGGGGAATAGCATGGCAAGCCCAACTCAAACGGTAGTTGGTAAAGGCATATCAAACCCGTTGACAGCTGAGGATTTGCTAAAAATCCTAAGGGACATGTTCCCATTTGATCCGACGCCTCCGACGGCTAAGGATAGAGGAAAATGTTGGCTTCTAAGCCCAACATCAGTCTTCGACAACTCATCATGCTGAGGGGAATAGCATGGCTAGCCCAACCCAAACGGTAGTTGGTAAAGGCATCTCAAATCCGTTGATAGCTGAGGGTTTGCTAAATATCCTAAGTGGACTTGAGTCCACTCTTTCCTCCAAAATCCCTTACCAATTCTCATCCATAGAATGGTAGGACCACAAAATGCAATCATTACTACTTTAACACTATACCTCTGGTAATGAATACTCTTTGTCGAGTATAAACTTTGCTTGTTAACTCTGCATAGAGTAACAAACTCTCAAATTTGCCAAGTTAACACTATACCTCTGGCATTTCAAATTCCACTTGTCAATTCTCATCAATAGAATGACAGGTCCTCAAATTGCTCTTATCACGAGCCAATTCTTGTCAAGTTAACATTACACCTCTGACAAACTACTGTTTAAGTTAACATTACACCTCTAAGCAATACATCGAGTGCCTGTCAAGTTAATATCACACCTCTGATAGTCACCTTTCTTCAGACTTCCGTATCGAAGCTGAAATGGACGATGCCAAGTTAACACTACACTTCTAGCATCCGAGTCATCGCTAAGTTCAACAATACACCTATGGCCATGACCTTTCCTCGACTTCTTTGTCAAAGTCGAGACGACTAATGCCAAGTTCAACATTACACCTCTAGCATTATCCTCACTGTTAAGTTAAACATCACACCTATGACAGTGACTTCCTCAGTTTTCCCAAATAAAACTGAGATGCTGATGAGTTAAGTTAATATCACACCTCTAACTCATGTCCTTGTCAAGTTAACATTACACTTCTGACAAGACTACTTCTAAACCGTTAAGTTAATATCACACCTCTAACGGTAAAGACCTTCCTAGATTCCCCGCGAGTCTAGTCTCATTTGATACTCTCCCCGACAGAGTATCAAGTTCATTTAGAAACATTGTTGGTTAACATTACACCGTTAACAATGTTTCCGTCAAACTCCCCAGCTGATCTTAAATCAAGTTAATCCCAAATCCTTGATAAAAGTTCATCTTCCCTGGGGGTACGAACTCCACTTGTCACTTTCTTTTACAAAGTGGCAGGTCCACCAAAAAATCACCCCATCCCTGTCAAGTTAATATCACACCTCTGACAGTATCATGAAAACTCCTGAAATAGGATCTTTCCTTACAAATCTTGACTCATTAAGATTACTACTATAATTTTGATAAGGTCAAAAGATTCCTTGCTTCTACGTGTCTAACTGAAGACAAAAAGTTAAGACAATGAAGGAGGCAAAAAGAAAAGTGTCACTTTTATTTATATATCCAAGCATATGAAAGTGATACAAAACGCTCTCTTATACAATAAGATGAGTGTTACAATTAAGGAGTACAAAGAAGTCCCTCTCTCTCTCAGAGGCCGTACTCACTCCTTGAAACCGCATCTGATCCCAGGTGCACAATTGGAGCCGATTGCGCCATGGCGATGACGCAAAAATTGAAAGCGCCCTAGCTGACTAAGCTAAGAGCAATGGTGTTCTTGAGGTCCAGCGGCAGCAGAAAGTCCTGCAACCCTTCATTCATCACCATCCCTTTCCCCAGCAGGCCATCCAACGGAGTGTCCTCGATGTCACTTCTGGAGTAGGGAGAGGAAGAGGATCTTTCCGCCACCGCAACCGCCGGAACCTCCTCGCCGTCATACTTGACCTGACCATCTCTTGCCATCAGACATGGTTGGTGCAGAAGATCTGAAGAGACCTTGGCAAGATTTGGGTCCTCGTCGGAGATATAATTTACTCTCTCACAAACGACGAGGACCATAATTTACTCTCTTACAAACGAACATTGAGCAAGTTCGCCCGCCGATATATTCTTTCCGGGGCCCAGCAAACCTGAAAAAGGACGAGCAAGCCTACTTGCAAAGAATAAACAAGAGAGTTAGAAAATCTGGAACTTAGTACACTTCGACAAAGAAAACTAAGTGACAGACGCGGCAGTCATTGAAGACTTCAGACGCGGGAACAACCCGCACGGTCAAACCACCGCGTCGGCAGAAACAGACGCGAGTCAAAACTGTGCCACGCACAGGATTCAAACGCGGCCTCAGTTTGCACCCGCGCTTAATGCACAAGACGCGAAAAACTTCAGAACGCCGAAAATTGCCATCTCTCTGTTGGGTGAACAGGAGTTGCAAGATTCAGGTCTGAAACGCGCCAAGGCAATGGCCATGAGCAAAGCCAGCGTCAAGAGCCCGCGTTCAGAGAAGTTCAAGTCACCGGCACAAATTCCAGAATAGGAATGCACCAGGATTTCATTCAGATGGCTATGCCAAAGTACAGGCTATGGACATCATCGGGGTGACATACCAGCAGAGGCCCCTGTCCAGAGTTGGCCACTCTACATCCAAACGCGGGCGCGCAAGATGATCTGAGAGAGGATTCCTTCTGAAGAGACCAAACAGAAGCATGAGAGCTCTGGGTCATCTTCATCCACGGGGTCACCTTCACCCATGAAGACGGTTCTCTGAAAGATAACTCAAGGCGTGGTCTCTCAGAGCAAACAAAAGAAAACAATTCAAGTTTGGATTATTGAAAAGGGGGCACACCCTATTTATAGGCAATTCTCAACAACTGCCATTAATGGTGCCGTCAATCGGAACCGTCGCGCACGACTGTCAAAGCCCAATCAAAAACGGACGCGTGGAACGCTGCTTTGGAAACCGTCAAAGTGCGCCGGTTTTCAACCGCCAGCGTCGGTTCTGCATGCAAGAGCATTAACGCCTAAATCCATTGAGAGGCCGACGCGTGGATAACTGCCTTGGGAAGCAACGAACGACCCAGAATCCCAATCGACAGCGAAGACTTGACGTTCAAAGATCTCCTAAAATCTTTTAAGTCAGGTTGCATTAAACGCAGATGGGAAAGCCGCGTCCCTTCAGCAGACAAGGCTGCGTCTCTTGCGCCTGCCCGATCTGCGCAAAACATATTTGCGTTATTCAGAGCCGCGTCTCACCTTGAGATTGACGCTGCGTCTCACTCCATGGACTGACAGCCGCGTCTCACTTTATGGATCAATATCGCGTCTCATCTTTTGATTGACGCTGCGTCTCATCAAGAAGACCGCGTATCAATCTGTGATTGACGCCGCGTCTCATCAAAAGGACTTAGTGAAATCTAAGTTCCTAGTGAATGATAACCGCGTCCAGAGACCTTCACAATTAGAAATATTCTAAGTGAAGGATCCGAAGTGCAGAGCTCACTGGCGTCGGATCATCAAACCCGCGCCCCGGTTATCATCTCAAGGACTGCGTCCGAGAATCAAACACGATTTTGTGTTAATGGTTCTTAGGGTTCTATGAACTTGTGTTAATGGCGAAACTCACGCCGAAGAGGCATTTTACCTCGGAAAACAGCCTCTTGCGCGGAGGAAGCGCCCCTCTCGGCCTCGGCGACGGTCGCCTTTGAGGACGATGCAGTTGGCTTAGTCTTGGGTGCCATTGATGTTCAGAAATCTGAGTAAGGAGATGAACAAGTTCGAAGATGAACAGAGAAGGAAATTCTTTTTCTCAGCGAGTGCGTTCAGAGAAGAAGATGCATCTCTCCAACTGTTGCCTTTTATAGGCACAGGGATTCGCGAAGATACGCGGCGTGTGGCCCGGTAGACGCTGCAGCGAGTCGCCGCTTGACGCGTGTAACAAAATCGTTTCTGAACGGAGAAGATCATGCGTCGCAACCCCGCCACGAGTCAGCAGTCGACACGTGGAGCAGTTCATTTAATGAACCAGGAAATCCGCGCGCCAAAAGGCGAAATTTCGCCGGTTCCCTAGGCCAGCTGGCGGCGTAACATGACATGGCACAGAATTCGCGCCCAAAGAACGCACCTCCTCGATGGACATGCCACGTCAGCCTCTCCATGAATGCATTCGGAAGGTCGCGTCTCTCTAAGAAATTCGCGTCCTTCCAGTCTGGCCAAATATCGCGTCTGCCTTATGAAGATCAGTCGCGTCTCCATTGCCAAAGGACGCACGTTACAGAAATCGCGCCTTTACAGCAGTACCATCTCTGCTTTCTGAAAAAGAACCTGCGTTTGGCCTCCTGCCTCTGCAAAATCAGTTCAACAGTACACTGACGCAAGCAGACGACCAACCACTCCTGGCTTAAAGCGCGCCAGTGACAGACTAAAAGCAATCGGGGAGGTTTAGACTGTGCATCTAGATACTCAACATGATCAACTCTGGGGGCTTCAAAGAGTTCAACAGTACACTCACGAAGACCAACTCCAGATAAGATTAAACCCAGAGCATCAACAGTCTAGTCATGAAGGCGAACTCAGTTAGAGTCCAAAGTATTTCGAAATCCGTCCCAGTTAACTGCGGAATGTCGAAAACTTTGGAGGGGGTTCTGTAGGCTGTCTAAAAATCACAAAGACAAGCCACCAAAACGCAGAGATTCAAGATCAAGGCGCGTTGGCTCAACGCCCGCGTCTCAGCATCAAGGCGCGTTGGCTCAACGCCCGCGTCTCAGCATCAAGGCGCGTTGGCTCAACGCCCGCGTCTCCGCATCAAGGCGCGTTGGCTCAACGCCCGCGTCTCCGCATCAAGGCGCGTTGGCTCAACGCCCGCGTCTCAGCATCAAGGCGCGTTGGCTCAACGCCCGCGTCTCAGCAACAAGGTGCCCCCACCTTGGTTGTAACCACCCCGATTATGGCGCCATCCACCGCCCATGTAGCGGGGAAGTTGGCCCTCATCGTGGAGCACTTTTAGGGGAACGATCACCCCCTAAAAACCCTATAAATAGTCCCGTCACTATTGAAGGGGAGAGGATTTTGGAGAAAGAAAAAAAAAGGAGAGATCATCGACAGAGAGAGAGAGCTCGACTCTTCAAGCCAGCTTGCTGCGTACAAGTTGCTCTTCGCCTACCTTCTCTTTTAGAGTTTTCGTGGACGGGGCTGAGTTACTCCTTCTACCTACCAAGGAGAAGATCCCTCGACGGTACTGACGGTCATCTGGTCAACGGAGAACAAGATTCACTCTCCACCGCCACACGAAGAACCCAGCACTAAACAAAGGGGGAATTCAAGATTCAATATTCTCCCTCCCTTGTAACCGGAAGATTAGCCTGTTGTAACCTTTCATCTGATTCAGGAAAAGTTGCTCCAGTCCGCTCTTAGACAGTTTTCCGCGTCCAACATTGTTAGTTATCAGATGTTCAGTTATCAGCTATTATTGACATCGTCATTTGTTGGAGATATCCGGTCACTAAATCACCTTTAATTATAACTTATATTGTTACCTCTTAATAAAAGACACCATAACCTGAGGAACAGGGATAATTGCCTGATGACACATGTCGTGTATTTTGGAAGGATTACGGATGGTATATGTTGATCGAGCCAAACCTGCAAACAGAAAAAAACAGACTTTTAGAAAAGTGCAAGGTCCTCAATTCTACCATGTAGCCTAGGACTAAGGGGTCTGATCTACTAGGAGGGATACTGATGAAAGCGTTATGTAAGTTCTTCTTTTAATTTATCAAAACTAGTTAATACTTATCTTCTCAGTTTATAAAAAGAAAATAAAAATATTTAGTTAAGTTAAAAAGAAGATGGTAGAAGAAGAGATGGTGGTGTTGTTGTTGTTTTAATTATAAAAGAAAAAGAAACAAAAAGAGATAAAGAAAAGTGTTGATGCAAAAATCAGAAATAAAAAGAAATAAAAGAAGAATATTTACCTCTACTATTTGAATCATAACAAAAAATTATGTTAACATGAAGTAAAGCGAAGTAATAGAGAATAAAGAAAAGTAAGGCTTCAGTGAGATTGAGCACAATGAAGAAAAGTAGGAAACCTCCATTGATTGTCACCTCAATATAAGTTTCTTGAGAAAGAATTACAATAGTGTCACTTTACAATAACCCTTCTCTTTTTTAATCATGTAACTCTCTCAAACCTAAGCTAAAAATAAAAATTACATTGAAGAAGAAAAGAAAAATCTAAATTAAAGCTCTCTCTCTGAGATCGTGCCCCTTCTGCCTTCAAGGTATGAGGGTATTTATTGGAAAACAAACAAGAGGGATTGAAAGCGTATAAAGAGAGGGAGAGCTGGCTATTTCTGAATTTGAATCCTCTCCTTATCTCCAAACTCGATTTGATTTATCTAGAAATTCAATTCTGATCTGTAACTTATTGGCGTGTTGAATGCTAAATATCACTTATCAAATGATAGAATTGAAAAGAGAGATCAACATAATAATTGTAGCCCTTTAAGTCGTCTTTCTGGATCATCTTGAATCATCAGATTTGAGTTTTGGTAGCAAATATTATGATTAAATTCTAACATGTATCCAGTCTGAATCCGAATCTAAATTGCTTCATCTCATCCGTTGATCTTCTCTCTATCTATTTATTTTCTTAGATTTTCAATTTTTCTTCTAGAATTGGTAAGATATCCATTTATCTCCAGCAAAACTGATAGGGTCTTTAAACAATCCATTTTCTCTTGAAATTAGATGATATTATCTTATCTGATATATTCAGTTTTCAGATAAGATAGCTTTTAGAACCTTTAGATTTAAATCGATCCCCTTTGATTTGAACTTTTGATTAAATTGAATAAATCTGTCAATCTCTCTCTTTTCTTTCTTAGTTACCCTACACGCCACTGGACATGAAAATACATTAATAGCAGAGTTTTATTTAATATAAATGCAAAAATGTGACACATATGATATAAAAATATATAATGCATGTGTATGATCACACTCTCACACTTATCTTTTCTTCATCCTAGAGCAAAATAAAAAGAAGAAAAAACTAAGCTGTCCTAACCTAACACACTTTCGTAGGAATCACGGTTGCACTTAGCATGTGCAACAAACCGTTAAACCTCTAGGTTACCCCTAGAGGACGAGTTTTTTCTCGTGAGGGTTTTCAGTGGATTACACCCACAAAATCCATAAAGAAAGAAAAATAAAGTCTTAGTATTTTTTTGAAAACACATTTTGAAAGAAAATAATATTTGAAGTATGAATGTAAAATTTTTTACTAATCTATAGGTCATAGGATTACCAAAATTAGTCATTCCTAAACTTAGTTTTTACTCAAAAACTTGTTTTCAAATAAGGTAAGGATTAAAATTAATTTTTCATCTAGTTTATTATTTTATCTTAAGTCATATACACCTTGTGACCGTGAAAATTTGGCTCAGGATTCTTCAACTCTAAATTTTATGCCTTAATATTTTCTTTTTTTATTTTTTTATTTATGGTAGTAATATCTCTTAACTCTATTAGGCTTTCTAATTTGCCCATATAACGAGCCTTAGTCGGTGACTCCTAAGCCGGATGGTTTTAGGGCACCGGGTGAGAAAATACCTGATTGGTCGCTAATGTTGCATATTTAATATCATATGTCCATACTTATTATAGAATAAAAGCCTGCATTGTCCTAATTAATTGTTTGATTTATTTGCAGGCCCAATCTTTAAGGAGTTGAAGAGAAATGAGCCCAAAGCCCACCAAAATTCTGAATTAAATCAGAATTAATTCGCACTCACTAAATCAGGGCAAATCAAGAGGTTGAAACTGGTTGAGAAGAATCCTCTCAGGATCGATCGGTTAAAGCCAAGAATCCAAGGCCATTTCGTCAGAATTCTGGACCCAAACGAAGAAACAAACTGAAGATAAAGGCAGAAGAAACTCCCAGAGAAACCCACCAACAGGGTGTGGCCATCCGGCCACACCCTGGCCGCAAAAACGCGGCCCAAGTCGCGTTTCCGCGGCATTGTTGGGGATTTAGGGGTAGCGTTTGCTCCCCCGACCTCCCCGGGATCCTATAGATTGGGTTTTTTGCCTATAAAAGGCCTGTACTTGCGCTGAAAATGGACGACCATGCAGAGCTAGGATTTAGACTAGTTCTTCATTTCTTAGTTTAGGTTTTTCTTTTTCTTTTTCATGTAATTGTAATTTTCATTTATGTAAATAAGAGGAGATCAGACTTTCATCGAAGAACAAGAATGAAGCTGGAGCTGGAGTGACACGGTGTAAGATTTATTTCTTTTCTTTTATTGTTATGAAATCGAATCGATGTTTTTTCTGTGTATGTACTTCTTTTTAGTCTTCTTCTTCTTCTTCTTTTCTACTTCACTTTTCTTTTTGGTACAACTGTCTTCCAAGTAAGTCTAAAGAATCGAAAGAGCCTTGCCTTTGCGAGTGCCACCGATAGCTCATGACGATGGAATTGTGAGTCTCTTTGTATCATTTCATGCTTGAGTATCTTGATGATGTAATGTGGAAGAGACCAAAAATCGACCCTTATGGGCTATGCGCTGATTGCCTCCAATTCAAGGTAATATCATTGCAAAGACTCATGGTAAGCTTTTGGTGGAAAGAAGGTGAGTAATTATTTGTATTTCTTTTCTTTTATTTCTGTAAATTAAATCACAAACACCATATCTTCCAAATCACTTCTTCCCCACTTCTTTGTAAATAATCATTAGTACATAATCACTTTCTTCGCTTTCTGATTTTCTCCACTTCTTCATTTCTCATTTTCTTCTAACTTTAACATAACTCTTTTTCTCTTTCTTTTTAAGAAACAAAGAAGAACTTTCGTTTTGTGTTCATAACGATTTTAATAAAGAACGTAAACGCTTCCATCGCAAAACCCTCCTTGTGGATCACGACCCGCATAGCCACTTGCTATAGCGGTAAGAATTGAGCACTTGCACATCCTAATCCTAAGTTCTAAAATTCCGTATTTTTTGTGCAGGTTTAGCCTCAATCAAATTTTGGCGCCGTTGCCAGGAGGGTAACGTTGTTTTTATTGAAATCAGAATTTTTCTTGAAAATTTTTTGAACTAAAACTAACTTTCTTCTCTGTTGCAGGTTAAAGGGAAAGTAAAGCAGGAAATTAAAGTTGCAGTAACATATAAGTGGCCTTGGGCCTCTGCTCTAGAAAGCAGAGACCAAGTGCCCTCTGCTTTGCCACGGATTCGCAGCCAACGCCGCGAAAACGTGGCAAAAAGGAGTTGACTACTAAACAGGTTTTGTGCAGGGTTGCTTTCTTTGCCAAAACAGAGCTACTGCAATTCTTTATTTCTTATATGCTATCACAAAAAGCCTGCTAATAAGTCAACAGTAAAACGTTCGTTGAAAATTTTAAAGTTGATTAGACGTTTGCATTCTTAGGCACGTGTCTTTTCAATTCATTTTTTTACTGTTGAAAAGTGCTGGAGCAAGGTACGTTCGCATTGCCTGTAGAATAGGACTCATCACTTGGTTGATTTACATCACTTTGAGTGCATCTTATTTACATATCTTGTACACTTGTACAAATTGATTTTAAGGGTACTAACCCATAACAAGATAAGGTGGGGATTTAATCACCCTTCCTTAGCCCAAAAATTAGATTCCAAGCACTCACTAACCTAAGCCTAACTTAAAATGAGTAGACGTTGGCCCTAGGGACATCTCGGACTCAATTAGGAGATTATCCTAAAGGGGAAAGGTGTTGGAATTTGACTCTTGTCAAATCAGTGTCTAGGAAAGGGATTAAGGGCCGAAAGCCCGAAGGTTGGTGGTTATTTAATTAAGGAACGTCTTTGACGGAAAACCTCCCACCAACCTTGCCCTGACCTGGCTGATTAACTTGTGGTCAAAGTCAGCATTGGACCTCCCGTGGACAGTCTAACCAGTTAGGAGTCGTCTAGGTCATAGGTCTACCCTAACTTAGTTAGCATTTTTCTCTTTTATTTGTTTGCTTATTTGTTTGTTTTTTCTTTCTTTTTCTATTGTGTGATATGGCTTATAATAATAATTTTTTCAACTTTAATAATAATCCATATTACACACCGAATTCATTTTCGGATATTACCAACCTGGCATATCATGACTTTAACTAACCGAGTATGCCGGATTGGTCTTATCCGAATCAATATAACCCATACCCCCAATCTAATAACTATAATTTCCATAATGATTTCAACTCTTCACAGAGTCAGTGGGGATTCACTTCCCCCGAGCATAATTTTCAACCTACTTGTCCTCCTTCTCCACCTAGTCCACAATATCCCCAAGAGTCATACTCAGTTCCACCGGTCCAAAATAGGAAACTATCAATTTTGGAAAGGAGTAGGCGTGAGTCCAAACAACAATCACAAAATCTGATGGACTCACAATTTCACTATCACTTCCAAGACAACACTTCATCTTTTCATCAAAACAATGAATCCATCAACTATGAAAAGATGCTTGAAGCCATGACTCAGGCTCAAAACGCTCGTAATCGTGACATAGATATGATGGTCGAATCTCTACGTTCCCACCGTTCTGATGTCACTTACCATTCTGTTAGAGCCGAAGAGTCATGTTGTTTTGGAAATCAAGATTCTATTTCAGAACAACCATTTGAACTTGCCCAAACTCCAAATTTTGAAAAAGATATTGACAGTTTGACAAGTTATTCCTTTCCTGAAATAGAACTTGAGAATGAATATGATCTTGAACCCCAACTTAGTGATTCAATTCTTCTTCCTGATTCAATAATGACTCCGGTATCTTCACCTGACTTCAACCTTTTCCCGGAGTCAACATTGGATCCTGTACCAATTCATAATGAAATTGAATCACCCATCTTTGAGGATCATATTGAACTTGACCAATTATACACTTTTGAAGATCCTATTGACAAATTGGCAAGTTCTCATTTTTATGATATTGAACTCAATGAGATATGTGACCTAGATTATCAAATCTGTGATCCCGTTCAACTTTCTAAATCAATCTTGACTCCTGTTTTGTGACCAAACTTGAGTAATATGGTAGAGTCAGTTTTGATTCCCTCATCTATCATTCCTGAACTTGAATCACTCATATTAGGTCACATTCCATTGTTGGAAAATACATGTGGACTTGAGTTTCAACTTCTTGACTTGGACCCAATTCCTGAACCTATTTCGACTCCTGAACCTTTACTTGACTTAAGTCACCTTCCTGAGTCGGTGTTAGTTCCCGTACTTCTTGAGTCCAAGTCAAACATTCTATCATTTCACACTCATTTCTGGGACGAGGTGGTTGACAAATTTGACTCTGAAATTAGTTATGGAATTTGAAAATTAGATGGGGTTAAATTTTTAATAAAAATTCTTCATGGATTTATCTTTTTAATGGGTTATATTAAAGATATTTCTGGTGGGTTCCTCCGAGACCCAAGAAAAGTTGATTGGGCCGTGTTTCGTGAACCAATCAGACCACCACCGGAACCACCACCTTAAGGTAACCTTTTCCTTCCCTTTCTTCTTTTCATGCATCTATGCATTAATTCATACATTGAGGACAATGCATGAAATAGGTGTGGGGGAGGGTCTAACATAACTTTTCTTTTTGTTTAAAAAAAAATTAACATTTTTCTTTACTTTTAAAAACTTTTTGAAAATAGAAACAATATTTTGACTTATTTTTGTAAGAAATTAAGTTAATTTTAAGGAATAGGAAAATCCAAATTAGGATTTCTTATACTTGGTCAAAATAAGATTATTTGTTTGATTTATAGAGTTAGGAAGATAATTTGTCAAAGTAATTTAGTCTTGATCTTTACCTTAATGAAATATGCACACTTCATACACTTACACACTTAGGGTTCAAAAACAAAGATTCTTATGCCTTATAAAAAAAAATGAAAAAAAAACAAGTCTAATTATTGATTAGCTAAGTGCTTTGGCCTAAGCAAGCCTTAGTATTTATGCGAAAGATGATTAGATAAGTTATAAAAAAAATTATATATATATACTAACAAATCTAATTATTGACTAGCTAGGTGCTTTGGCCTAAGCAAGCCTTAGTATTTATGCGAAAGATGATTAGATAAGTTTGAAAAGAAAAATCCTCTGATTAAGCTGGGTATTTGTGCCTAATAAATCATAAGTATTCACGCCTAAAAGAGGTTCATATAATAAAATCCTTAGTTTTGTGGTGCTCGAGTCCTTAAGTCCTTGGGGTGTTTTCTCACCTAGTGCCCTAAGACCGTTTGGTTTGGGAGTCATCGATTAGAGGCTCGTTACATGGGCAGATTAGAAAGCCTAATAGAACTAAGGAATAATACCACCAAAAAAAAAAGTATATATAAATAAATAAGGCATAAGAGTTAGAGTTAATGAACCCTTAGTCAAAATTTTCACATTCACAAGGTGCATATGACTTAGGGTAAAGTAATAGACTAGATGAGAAGTACAATTTGACTCCTTACTTTGATTGATAACAAATTTTTGAATAGAGACTAAGTTTAGGAATGAAAAATTCGGTTTTCCTATAACTTATAGATTGCTTAGATCTTACAATCATAATTCAAATATTTTCTCTTTCAAAATGCTTTTCGAAAATACTAACTTTTTATTTCTCTTTCTTTATGGATTTTGTGGGTGTAATCCGCTGAAAACCCTCACGAGACAAAACTCGTCCTCTAGGGGAAACCTAGAGGTTTAACGGCTTGTTGCACATGCTCAGTGCAATCGCGCAACCTGCGAAAGTGGTCTAATAATCCTTATTATAGTTTAGTTGTTTTGCTTGAGGACGAGCAAAAGATAGGTATGAGGGTGTGATTGGTCGCTAATGTTGCATATTTAATATCATATGTCCATACTTATTAGAATAAAAGCCTGCATTGTCCTAATTAATTGTTTGATTTATTTGCAGGCCCAATCTTTAAGGAGTTGAAGAGAAATGAGCCCAAAGCCCACCAAAATTCTGAATTAAATCAGAATTAATTCGCACTCACTAAATCAGGGTAAAATCAAGAGGTTGAAACCGGTTGAGAAGAATCCTCTCAGGATCGATCGGTTAAAGCCAAGAATTCAAGGCCATTTCATCAGAATTCTGGACCCAAACGAAGAAACAAACTGAAGATAAAGGCAGAAGAAACTCCCAGAGAAATCCACCAATAGGGTGTGGCCATCTGGCCACACCCTGGCCGCGGAAACGCGGCCCAAGCCATGTTTCCGCCGCATTGTTGGGGAGTTAGGGGAGCGTTTGCTCCCCCGACCTCCCCGGGATCCTATAGATTGGTTTTTTTGCCTATAAAAGGCCTGTACTTGCGCTGAAAATGGACGACCATGCAGAGTTAGGATTTAGACTAGTTCTTCATTTCTTAGTTTAGGTTTTTGTTTTTCTTTTTCATGTAATTGTAATTTTCATTTATGTAAATAAGAGGAGATCAGACTTTCATCGAAGAACAAGAATGAAGCTGGAGCTGGAGTGACACCGGTGTAAGATTTATTTCTTTTCTTTGATTGTTATGAAATCGAATCGATGTTTTTTCTGTATATGTACTTCTTTTTAGTCTTCTTCTTCTTCTTCTTTTCTACTTCACTTTTCTTTTTGGTACAACTGTCTTCCAAGTGAGTCTAAAGCATCGAAAGAGCCTTGCCTTTGCGAGTGCCACCGATAGCTCATGACGATGGAATTGTGAGTCTCTTTGTATCATTTCATGCTTGAGTATCTTGATGATGTAATGTGGAAGAGACCAAAAATCGACCCTTATGGGCTATGCGCTGATTGCCTCCAATTCAAGGTAATATCGTTGCAAAGACTCAAGGTGAGCTTTTGGTGGAAAGAAGGTGAGTAATTATTTGTATTTCTTTTCTTTATTTCTGTAAATTAAATCACAAACACCATATCTTCCAAATCACTTCTTCCCCACTTCTTTGTAAATAATCATTAGTACATAATCGCTTTCTTCGTTTTCTGATTTTCTCCACTTCTTCATTTCTCATTTTCTTCTAACTTCAACATAACTCTTTTTCTCTTTTCTTTTAAGAAACAAAGAAGAACTTTCGTTTTGTGTTCATAACGATTTCAATAAAGAACGTAAACGCTTCCATCGCAAAACCCTCCTTGTGGATCACGACCCGCATAGCCACTTGCTATAGCGGTAAGAATTGAGCACTTGCACATCCTAATCCTAAGTTCTAAAATTCCGTATTTTTTGTGCAGGTTTAGCCTCAATCAATATCCTAGGGACTTAGGACTTGAGCAAACATGACCACAAAACTAAGGATTTTTATTTATATGAACCACTTTTAGGCATGAATAATTATGCTTCATGAGGCACAAAAACCTAGCTTAATAAGAGGATTTTTATTATTTTATTTCTTTTTCTTATTTTTTTTATTTTTATAAGGCATAAGAATCTTTGTTTTTGAACCCTAAATGTGTAAGTATACAAAGTATGCAATTTCATCATGGTAAAAATCAAGACTAAATTACTTTATAAATTTTCTTCATAAACCTAGAAATCAAACAAATATTTTTATTTTGACAAAGTACAAGAAATCCTAATTATGATCCTCTTATTCCTTAAAATTAACTTAATTATTTTACAAAAATAAGTCAAAGTATTATTTTTCTTTTCAAAAAGTTTTAAAGAAAGAATTTTTTTTAAATTAGTGAAGTTAGCATGTTAGTAAACCTTCCCCCACACCTAACTCATGCATTGTCCTTAATGAATGAATGAAATGCAACAATACATGAAAAGGAGAAAGGGAAGAAAAATTTTCACCTCAAGGTGGTGGTTGCGGTGGTGGTCTCATTGGTGCAAGCATTTCAACCGAATCTAGATATTGTAGATTTTCATAGAATTCACCTTTCATAACCTCTTTCCTATTAATATTAACATTTATATAATCCCGAATATGAATAGGATCATGCAAGATCCTAGTATAAATTTTTTTTCAGTTATATGACCAGTCTTGGGATATCATCACGGAGTCAATTGATCTAAACTTTGGTCCAATAATGGAAAGTGATTTTGTAGAATGTATGATTTGGGCTCAACAATGAAAGGAATAGGAACCCAAACTGACTGGGAACAAAACTCAAATCAAGTTTTGGTTCGAGAGTCAGAGTTGGTTCATGAGTTGGTACAAATCATAGAATTGAAGTTCACACTCATTTTTCAACAATGGAATGTGACTATCCAAAATAAGTGGTTCATGTTCAAGCTCTATAGGGATAGGAATCAGTGTTGGCTTCAGAACTGGGTCCGAATCGGGTAAGGATACCGGAGTCAACATAAATTCAAAAAGTAGAACTGAATCACAATATTAGAAATCAGTGTCACATTCATCTTCAAGTTCAATCTCATTAAAATGAAAACTTGCCAATTTGTCATTGGGTTGATATTGATCATGTTCAAAGTTTTGTGGTGAAATTGAATCTTAGTTAAAATCTCCAAAATACCATGATTCTTCGTCAATATGGCTAATAATTTTAGGAGTGGTCGAAAATGTGCTAGGTAGAGTTCCCTCATTCCGATCATTAATTGTGTTGACCAAATGACTCACTTTTACTTCTAACCTATTAAGAGATTTGAGAAAATCCGTTTGGGATTGATTATAATCATTTTGGGACTGAATCATGAATTCCATATTCTTTTCTAAGTCAACAGGTTTTTCTTGTTGTGGTTGGACTGGAAAATTAGAGTAAAGATCTTGAATTTGAGAATTATTTAAGAGAAGCGAGTCTGCTATCATTTGTACTTTTCGTGTGGACTCAAGAAAGACTTCAAAAGTCTTTTCTAAAGAAGATTTTTATTTTATAGGTTCGTCTTGGTATAGAGTATATGAAGCTGTTTGTTGGTAAGGTTGTTGATAGTAAGACTCAGAAGAGTTTGTCCCTACTGACTTGGTGAAGAGTGGTGATGATTGTCCCATTCTTATTCATAATACTGGGATTGGGGCATATATTGATTCGGATAAGACCTATTGACATACTTGGTTGGTTAGAGTTATGTAATGTAGGGTTGGTAATTATCCGAATTGAAAGAGGTTGGGGTGAAATAGGATTGAGTTATAATCAGAATAATTGTAATTATAATCCATTTTCACAAGAACAAACAAAAACAAACAAATAAAAATAAGAAAATAAAGAAAAATCCAACCTATGTTAGGGTAGAGCTTAGACCTAGACGACTTCTAACTGTTGATTGTTCACAGGAGGTTTATTGCAGAACATGACCATAAGTTAATCGGCCAGGTAGGGGCAAGATTGGTGGAAGGTATTCGTTCCTAAGCAACAAGCCTAATTACACGAAACTACCAGCCTTCGGGTTTCGCCCCTCAATCCCCAACCTTTGACACCGATTTGGCAAGAGTCAACTTCTAACAACTCCCCTTAGGTCAATCCCTATTTGAGCCCGAGATGTCCCTAGGGCAACGTCTACTCAATTTACGTTAGGCTGGGTTAGTAAGTGAGGAGATAGTTTGTGGGCTAGGAGAGAGTAATGACTTTCCCATCTTATCTTGTTTAAGGATATGCCCTTAAATCGTTTGAGTGCTCGTGTGCAAGTATATAACAAAATAACACTCAAGCAATATAACATACAAGTGTGTTTACTAAGCTATATGCAATGCAGACATACCTTTTCTTCAACACTCTTCAACGATAATGTAAGGAAACGAAACACATGCCTTAAGATGCAAGAGTCTAAATTTTTTTAGCATTTACAAAGTAATAGTTACTGTTGATTAGAAACATGTACAGAGTGAGTTAAACAGATTAACTAATAACTGCAGAGAGCTAATCTCTGAAAATCAAGCAACATGCAAGAACTATAGTTAGTAGTTCACCATAGTTGTGGGATCTGGTGTTCTGCCTTCTTGGGCAGAGGCACAGAGTAGCAATATATCCACTGCAGCTCCTAGTTTTCTGTAATTAGCCCATGTATATCAAAACAGAGAAAAAAGAGTTAAATTGTTAAAGTAAATCAAGAAGAAAGAAAACTTACCGTCCCTCCCCGGCAACGACGCCTAAATTTGATCGAGCCAAATCTGCACATAGAAAAATACAGTCTTTTAGAATAGTGCTAGGTTCTCAATTCTACCGTGTAGCCTAGGGCTAATGGATCGTGATCCACAGGGAGGGAAGCGATGGAAGCGTTATGTAAGTTTCTTCTTTTAATTTACCAAAACTAGTTAATACTTATCTTCTTAGTTTATAAAAAGAAAATAAAATATTAAGTTAAGTTAAGAAGAAGATGGTAGAAGAAGAGATGGTGGTGGTGGTGGTGTTTTAATTATAAAAAGAAAAAGAAAACAAAAGAGATAAAGAAAAGTGTTGATGTAAAAATCAGAAAAAAAGAAATAAAAGAAGAATATTTACCTCTACTGTTTGAATCATAACAAAAATTTAACTTAACATGAAGTAAAGAGAAGTAATAGAAAAGAATAAAGGAAAGCAAGGCTTCGGTGAGATCGAGCATAATAAACAAAAGTGGGAAACCTCCATTGATTGTCACCTTTAATATTAGTTTCTTAAGAAAGGATAACAATAGTGTCACTCTACAATAACTCTTTCTCTCTTTTAATCACTCTTTCTCTCTTTTAATCATGTATCTCTCTCTAACCTAAGCTAAAAAGAAAAATAAAAAAATAAAAATTATATTGAAGAAGAAAGAAAAATCTAAAGTAAAGCTCTCTCTATGAGATCGTTCCCTTTCTGCCTTTGAGGTATGAGGGTATTTATAGGAGAAAACTAGAGGGATAGAAAGTGTATGAAGATAGAGAGAGCTGGCTATTTCTGAATTTGAATCCTTCTCTTATCTCCAAACTTGATTTGATTTATCTAGAAATTCAATTCTAATTTATAGCTTGTTGGCGTGTTGATTGCTGAAGATATAATTGAAAAGAGTGATCAACATAAGAATTGTATCCTTTTAAGTCTTCTTTCAAATCATCTTGAATTATCAGATTTAATTTTGATAGAAAATATTATGATTCAAGTGCTAAAATGTATCCAAGCTGAATCTGAATCTAATTATTTCATCTCATCTGTTTATCTTCTCTTAATCTATTTATCCTCTTGGATTTTTTAATTTGTCTTCTAGAATTGATAAGATAACCGTTTATTTCCAGCGAAACTGATAGGGTCTTCAAAAAATCCATTTTTCTCTTGAAATTAGATGATATCGTCTTATCTGATATATTCAGTTTTCAGATAAGATAGCTTTTTAAAACATTTGGATTTGAATCGATCCCCTTTAATTTGAACTTTGATTAAATTCGATAAATCTGTCAATCTCTCTCTTTTTTCTTTAATATCCTACACGCCACTGGACATGAAAATACATTAATAGTTGACTTTTATTTAAATATAAATGCAGAAATGTGACACATATGATATGAAAACATATAATGCAAGCATATGATCAATATACTAAGTTTAGGTTCCAACCATTGGGAACCCAGCTAGTACTGACTACTTAGTTATTTAGTTATTCAGTTCTCAGTTATTAGGGCTATGCCGGACTACGGTGCCTCACCAGTTACTCTTTTGTGTGAGGCTTGGTCTCTAGTTATTTGGGCCTTGCGGTCCGTCCTAGTTCAGCACCAGGGGTGTTAGACCGTGGTACCGGGCATACATTGTACCCTTCCAAAATATATGTACTACATTGGCAGATAGTTACAACAATGATAACTTTATTTGATTTGTGAGAAAACGACTATGGTATGGGACACAACTAAGTACTATATTAGTTATGTTAATAATAACCAACTAGACTAGTGACATATGCTGGTTACACATTGACATCAGTTGTTTACAGTTATCATGTTATCCTTTACAGTGACATGAGTATCAGACATTGCTTACAGTTCTCTGTCATTATTATAACTTTGTTTTAATATTGATTATTCTATTATACTTTATTTACAATTTATCATTTTGTTATTGTACATACTGTTATATGCACGAGCACCTTCCCCTCTTACACACACACACACACCACACACAGAGACACACTCTCTCATTGGGTTACTTTTTGATGACCATGAATTTGCACGTCCAGATATTGGATGCTTTCTTATATTGTTCAGGTGTCCGTTGAGCTCGTACGCTTCGCGAGGAGCTGGAGTTTCTCCATTTTTGGTTATGGTATTCTTATCTTCTTGCCTTTCTTTATTCCTATTTCTATACTTTCCTGATTCTTGTATATCAGATTCAATCTTTATTTCAGTTCTTTATATAATGATATCATGTGTGGATGCTTATGTGTGATATTGCAGTGATCGTCAATTTATTATAGATTAATTTATAGTTTGTTTTGGGTACTTAAGACTTAGCGCGTATACGTGAGATATTTTCCTTGCGTATAGCCTCGCTGACTCTCGTCGCGTCTCTGCTTCACCGTATTTTGAAAAGCGGGGCGTGACAGATTTTCTTGGTATCAGAGCCAGTTTTGGACTAGTTCTAACTTTTTGCTTTTGATATTCACAAGAAGGCCTAGTTCTTATCGGTAACTTGAACAAGGTAATTGCACTGTAATATACATATACTATCCATATTATGATATTCAATCCATTTGGAATTGACCGTCCTTCCTTTGGAAATCCTTATCTTTGGTTTTTTGATATCCTTGATTTCTACTCTTCTTTTAGAGTAATTCGGATTTTTTGACTTGTTCTCGTCTCCTTCTGATTCTATTCCTTAATTTTGTCTCTTGGACTAGTTATTCCATGCTGAAACGGTGGTAGCAGAAATTATAGTAGCGCAGCGGAAGCGTGGGTATTTATGATGTGCTGAGAAGTGACGTGTATTTTGATATCTTCTCTGTTGATTTTGATTTTTTTATGATTTCCTGCTTTAATGAAATTTCGGGGACGAAATTTTTATAAGGTGGGTAGAATGTAATATCCCTAGTTAGTAATACTGTATTTTTATTTTTCTAAGGTATTTAATTTGATTTACTGATTATTTTATTTTATAATTAACTTGATTTATAAATATTATTATTAAATAAACAAATTATTTTTAAGATACTAATGATATTTTGGCCTTATATATTTACCTTATTTCTTATAAATACTTTTAGTTACTTATTACTATTATTTCTATTATAATTCTTATTATTAACTGCTATTATTATTTCATTATGATTATTATGATTATGATTATTATTTGTGTTTATTATATTATTATTAATTTGTTAATCATTATTTTTTACTATTATAAATATATAGTTATTGTGATTATTATTAATAATTAATATTACGATTATTGTTTGTAGTAATTGTTATTATTAGTTGAGATTAATTATTATTATCTATTATTATATCTTATATCCTAAGTTTTGTCATTTATAATTAATTATTATTGATATTATTATTAATTACTATATTTAGTGTTATTATTATTTTTTGTTATTAATTATTGTTGATTATCATATTAGTAATATTAATTTTTTATTGTTATTTATAATTATTATTATTGATATTAATTATTGTGATTATCATTATGGTTATAATTAATTACTATTATTAATAGTATTATATTAGTATTATTATTGTTATTATTTTATATAATATATTATTTTTCCTTTTTCCTTGTTTCCTATCCATATCCATATCCCGTATCCCATAACCCATTAACCCTATAACCTAAACTCTCAAATCCACAGCCAACAAACTTATTACCTAATCATTTCTATAATATCTCTTCTATTTTCCAACCATAATCCTAATCTAATTTTATGTCCATCATCCGCAGCAGCTGTGCCCACGCCTACCCCAGCTGAGCCTCAACACCACCAGGCCTCCCTGTGCAAACCCAATAGCCTGAGCAATCCCTGCACACAACCAACCCCTTGGTCGCTTCCTCCTTGGTAGCAACTAGATCTCCTTCAATCTGCCGCAACACAGCTCCAAACCTCGCCATGAACCACCGCAGCCCCCCCATGGTGTACACCCCTTCAGCAGATCCCACTCTCCTTGGCTGCGCAAGCTCCTGCAGATCCAGCGCCCTGGCGACACCCCCTTGCCATCCTCCTCTCCCTATAACAACCGCTCCCTACCCTGCAGGCCGTGCCCCAAGCACACCAGCAGCCATTGGCCATGCTGCCCACAGCAAATAGCATATCTCCCCCAAGCAAGGCCTGTGCCTCCCTTCCTCCTTGCATAAGCCCCTGGAGCAGCTCCCTCTAGGCCTGGCGCACACCGGGTCTCTCTCTTGGCCGTGCTTTCCTCACCAAGCGCGACTCATCCACCATAGCATCTTCACCTCTCTGGATCACCGTTGATCGTCGTCAACGAGCGCAAATGAACCCGCATCCTTCCCGATGAGATCCTCTAGCCGTTGACATCCTCTGCGGACTCCGCCCCCTCCGCCGGAGCCTCCGTTGGCGTGCACAATCCTCCAATACGTGAATTCCCTTCCCTTCTCTTTCTCTCTCTCTCTCTCTCTTTTATATGTGCATAATGGGTGTGCATGTTCATGAGAGAGTGCATTTTTATGTATTATGTGTGTGCGTGTATGAGTTTGTGCGTGTGTGTGTGTGTTAAATGGATGGGTATTTATATATATAATGTATCATTATGTGTGTACTAGTATATGTATATGTATGTATGTATATATAGGTGTATATATGTGTATTCTCATATGTAAGTATGAATGTGGGTGTACCCGTGTATGGTGCACGTGTGGCGTACTTAGATGGGTACATGTGTGAGTGTATTAGGTGTGTGTATTGATTTCCCCTTCTCTCTGTGTGTTTTGCTGCGTGTTACAGCTTTTCGGACTCGTTCGTGCGATACGAACTCGGTAACAGGAGGTTCGGAGTTATGCCCGTTATGAACCCGATTCATGGCGATTCAAAGATCGACCCATGAGATGATCCATAGATTCATTCCGGTTTGTGCAGAGAAGACCAGACAACGATTCTTTTTCAAAACCGCGTCATTTTATATGAGTGTTTGCTTTTGTGTTATTTCTTTATTTACCGTTGTTAATAGTTATTTGTATTTTACCTGTATCATTTCATGTGATTGTCTATATATTTTACCAGTTTGATTATGCCTATCACTTCTTGAGACATCAATAAGCTTTCACTTTAATTTTATAATTGATTTGAGCATTTTCTGCGTCATTTCATGTGTTGCTATTTGTCACTTTTACTTTGGACTAGTGTAGTACATCTTACTCAGAACTTGATCTTGTATTTGACCCAGTATGATTAGCGATTCTATATCTCCAGTGTTCTCTATCTGATGTTAGTTAATAGCTGTTCAGTTCTAGTTATCAGTTGTTAGTTATCAGATGTCAGTTATCAGCTATTATTGACATCGTCATTTGTTAGAGATATCTTGTCACTAATAACTTTTAATTATAACTTATATTGTTGCCTTTAATAAAAGACACATACACCAGGGAATAGGGGTAATTGCCTGATGATGCATGATGTGTATTTTGGAAGGACTAGGTATGGTATACCAAGTTTAAGTTTCAACCATGGGGAACCCAGGTAGTAATGACTACCTAGTTATTCAGTTATTCAGTTTTCAGTTATTAGCGCTATGGAGAGACTATGATGCACACCAGTTACTCTTTTGTGTGGGGCTGTGGTCTTCAGTTATTTGGGCCTTGCGTTCCGTCCTGGTTTCAGCGCCAGGGGTGTTAGACCGTGGTACCGGACATGAGCGGTTCCCTTCCAAACACATGCACTACATTGGCAGGCTGTTACAACAATGATAACTTTATTTGATATGTGAGAAAATGGCTATGGTTTGGGATACATTAAGTACTACATTACTTAGGTTAAATAGCTTACCAGACTAGTGACATATGCTAGCTTACCGTCTTGACATTAGTTGTTTATAGTTTATCATGTTATCCTTTACAGTGACATGAGTATCAGACATTTCTTACAATTCTCTATCATTATTCATAACTTTTTCTTGATATTGATTATTCTGTAATACTTTATTTACAATTTATCATTTTATTATTATACACACTGTTTATATGCATGAGCACCTTCCCTTTACACACAACACACACACACACTCTCTCTCTCACGGGTCGCCTTTGACAACCTTGCATTTGTACGTCCAGATATTGTACGCTTTCTTATATTGTTCAGGTGTTATTTGAGCTCGTACGCTTCGCGAGGAGCTGGAGTTTCTCCCTTTTTAGTTCTGGTATTCTTATCTCTTGCTCTCTTTTTTCCTCTTCTGTACTTTTCCTGATTCTTATATATCAGATTCAGTATTTATTTATATGATATCGTGTGTGGATGCTTATATGTGATATTGCAGTGATCGTTGATTTATTATAGATTTGATTCATAACTTGTTTTAGGTTACTTAAGACTTAGCGCGTATATGTGAGTTATTTTCTTGCGTATGTGCGTTGCTGATTAGTCTCTAAAACTGCATATTTCACACCACAATCTTCACATTTATTTAATATTAAATTATGCTAATAATACCTCTCTTGTATATTTAAGCCCATGGCATGAAATGAAGAAGAAGACCCAAAATCACCATTTAGTGGTGATTAAAAGCCTATAAAGATAGACATTGACTTTGGAGGGCTGTTTCGTCAAAACCAAGGCCCAAAACCAGAAATCGGAACATGCAGCCGACAGGGGGACCACTGGGCAGACGCAGCAGGCGGTGCTACGCGTACCGCCCTAGTATTGCCGCGGAAAACGCCGCGTGGGCCGCGTTTGCTACAATCTTGTGGAGCCGCGCGTCAAGATTTGACACGTGACTCGTACAGGTCTCCTGGTGCCTCTTTGCCTATAAATACTCCGTTGGTGTTCTTCACCAGATATTCAGAGAGTAGTATAGTTTCTTTTCATGTTGTAGTTTAGGATAGTTTAGTTTAGTTCTTCTTCCTCTTTGTATTTCTCTATTTCTTTTAGATCTTGTAATAGGAGAGAGAGAGTGATACATGGTTGGAAAGTAAGAGTGATTGTAATAGAAGGTGACAAGCTATGAAAGGTTCTCTCTTTACCTCTCTTTGTTTTTCTCTCTAACTCCCTTTACATGTTTAGCTAATTTCTCTCATGGCAACTAACTACTAACCACTAACTGCTAAGTTTTTACTTGATAATCCACATGAATCTAATAGCCTCTACTTGGCCTTGCTCTTGCAAAGCCATTGATGGCTCATGATCATGGATCTAACACTTTAATAACCTAACGCTCTAACAAGCTAACATTACTTATTCCATGCTTACTCTTGTTTAGTTTTGATGGTTAAGTGTAACTTGCACTTGTTTTGTTGAGTTTGGATGTGAAAGTATCGTATGAGTCATGCTTTGAAATGCTCGTGAACCAAGGACTAGTGATGGCCAAAGATACATATGAGGTAACTACGACTAAGAGGTTAGCATGGTAGTGGAGCCATTAGTAGTTAGTAGCCATGGGTTTTCTCTCTCTTTTTCACTTTATTTTAGATAAACAAACAAAACCACAAATATATTCTTTCTATATTTTCCACTTCTTTGTTTTCACCATACTCTTCTCTTTGCATTTTTTGTTTTCTTTTCTTTTGATTCTTTCAAATATTGAAGAACATTAACATACACGTGAACATACAGTGTAAGCTTCTATCATCTCCCGTCCTTATGGATTCGACTCATTTTAGCCTCTATGCTATAAACAAATTTCAAGAAAGCCAAAGCGCAACACTGTAAATCTTAATTTCAAAACATACACTTTTTGTGTGCGGTTGTACCTCGATCAAATTTTGGCACCGTTACCGGGGATGGGAACGGTTGATTTCACGTTTTTTGTTAACTCTTTTTATTTTCGGTGTGCAGGTCAAATTCTTTAGCATTACAAAAGTCCACACTTACTCTTGTGTGGTTGGGTAAACTCTTATATATTAATATATTCTGTTGCTAGTTTATGTTACTTGTGCACTATAATAATTTAAGAACTAAAATACGGTAATGGATGTTTTAAAACGATTTAGACATTGCATCTAGGCACGTGTCAATTTCATTCCAATATACTGTATTTATTCTTGTGTTGTGATCTTGACGGAGATGTACGTATTGCATTGCATATAGTTAGGACAAACACGTGGGTGATTTACTCTCTTTATGTGTTCATTCTTATCTATATTGCACACTTGCACAAACTGAACTTAAGGGCAAAACCCAATACAACATAAGGTGGGGAAGTCATTACCCTCCTTAGCCCAAAAATCACCTCCCCACTCACACAACCCAAGCCTTAATAAAACTTGCTAGACGTTGGCCCCTAGGAACATCTCGGACTCATTTAAGAGTTGATCTAAGGAGGAAGTTTTTAGAAGTTAACTCTTGTCAAATCGGTGTCTAAGGTTGGGGATTGAGAGGCGAAACCTCAAAAACAGTGGTTTGGCGTAATTAGGCTCGTTGCTCTGGTACGAATACCTTCCACTGATCTTGCCCCTACCTAGCCGATAACTCGTGGTTAGATTCTGACAATGTACCCCGTGGGACAGTCTAACCAGTTAGGAGTCATCTAGGTCTAAGTCAAACCTAGCAGTTATACTTGTTTTCTTTTTCTTTTTCTTTGTTTGTTTGTTGTTTGTTTTCTTTTTTTCCTGTAAATTGTGATATGGATTTCAATAACAACAATTTTTTCAATCCTAATATGAATCCATATTTCACCCCAACTTCATTTGACTAGGATAACTTCAACTCGGAGTACAACATGAATCAATCATATAGGGCGGATTGGGATTATTAGACTCATTACGACCCATAACCCCAACCTTATGATCATAATGTTTAAAATAATTTCAACTCTTCACAGAGTAAATGGGGATTGACCTCCCCAAGTCAATTTTGAGCACATTCTCTACAATTTTCACAATATTCATTTTTTGATTCTGCTTCATATCCTCCTTTTCCTAAACCACCAATGAAGAAAAATCATCGTTACAAAGGACTTTGGAAGAAGCAATAGAGGCCCAAAAATAATTTGAAAACATGATGGCTCATCATGTCCAGAAAATTTCAAAAATTCATATAGTTCTTTTCTAGAACCACTCAAAGAAAAATCATTGTGGGAAAAAACTATGGAATTCATGAAAGAGACCGAGCGAATAATCAAAAATATGACTGAGTTCCCATGTCCATCGATGTTCATTGACTCAAGAATCATGCCATTTTGGAAATCCAGCTTCAATTTATCATACCAACCTGAACTTGACCAACATCCAATTCATGATACTTGGCAAGTTATCCATTTCCTAAAATTGAACTTGAAGATGAATATGAACTTGAGCTTCAAGTTAGCGGTTCGAGTCCAATCTTGAATTAATATCAACTCTTGTAGTGTTACCTGAACTAAGTGACGTTCTTGAACCAGTTTTGATTCTCATACTTCTTGAACTAGAATCGATCATTTCACCTATTTACATTCCTTCTGTGGACGAAAATCAAGATTCAATTTCATTACACCATTTAAACTTGCCCAAAATTTTGAGAACCACCTTGACATTTTAGCACGTTATCCTTTCCCAGAATTGAACTTGATCTTGAAAGTGATCTTGAACCTTATGTTAGTGATCCATTTCACTCTTTGATTCAATAATGACTTCGGTATCTTTACCAGACTTTTTCTCTATTTCGAGCCAATTGAATCCTTTACCAGTACACTGTGAATGAATCACCAATATCTTCTGATTATACTTCATTGATAGGGAAAGTGTGTGAACATCAATTCTTTAGTTTGGACTCGATTTTTGAACCAATTTCAACTCCACCTTTTGAATCTCGACTTGATCTGAGTCAAATTCCCAAGCGGTATTGATTTTATTCCTGTTCCATTTGAGTCCAAACAATCATCTCTCAAAATCACACTTATGTTGGACAAGGATGTTGAAGAACATGACTCAGTAATTATTTTGAAAATGGGAAATAAGATGGGATAATTTTTTACATAAAACCATTCACTTAATCATCTTTTATGGGTCATATTAGAGAGGTCATTGGTGGGTTCCTTCAAGATCCACATTATCTCGATTGGGTAGCAACGCTTGGCCAATCAGACCACCACCTGAGCCACCACCATGAGATAATTTTTCTTCCCTTCTCATTTGTTTCATGCATATACACATTCACATGCATTGATGGCAATGTATGAGATAAGTGTGGGGACGGGTTTTAACAATTGTTAGTTTTTCATTTCCTTCTTACACTTCTTCTTAGGAATTTTTAAATTTTCTTTTATATAAAAACTCTCTTCTCTTTTACAAAACTTTTTGAAACAAGATAAATAGTTTTAATTTATTTTAAGAAAATTAAGATGATCTTAGGAATTAGGAAGACCTAAAATTATGAAATTTTAAACTGAGTCAAAATAATAGATTTTGTTAAAATTAGGATAAGAAAGTAAGATTGGAAAGATAATTTGATCTTGAATTTTTTTGCCTTAGATTTATGCACTTCATACTTACATAATTTTTGGGATTGAAACAAAGACTGAAAATGTCATAAAAAATATAATAAAAAAATAATGATAATAAAATCACTTATTGAAGTTAGGTAATTATGCCTCAGGAAGCATAATATATTCACACCCAAAATGGTGGAGAAAAATAAAAAAATCCCCTTTAGTTTTGTGTCCTTGTTTGCTCGAGTCCTTAAGTCCGAGGGATGTTTTTCATCTAGTGACCGAAGATCATCTGGTTTGGAGTCACATGCTAAAGGGCTCACTACCCGGGTAAATAAGAAAGCCTAAGAAAAACTAAGGAAGAAAAAAAGAAAAAAAAAATAATAATATAAATAAATAGCATGAAGTTAGAGTCAATATCCCAAAAGCTTCACTGTTCACAAAGTGCATATTTTTCTAAGAGTTTTATGAAAGATCAAAGAATCAATTCAATTTTAAATTCTTACATTTAATTTATAACAAGATTTGCATTTCGATTTAGTTTAAGGAAGAATAATTTCTGGTTAACCTATGACCTAGATCAATTATTTTCGCAAAAAGACTTCAACACTTTTCTCTGTTTTAAAATGCGTTTTCAAAAATACTGACATTAATTCTTTGTTATGGATTTTGTGGGTGTAATCCGCTGAAAACCCTTAGGAGACAAAACTTCCTCCTCTAGGGGTTAACGGCTGGTGCATATGCTCAGTGCAATCACGTTCACCTGCGAAAGTGGTGTAATAATCTTCTTAGTTAGTTTTTTATTTTTCTCGGGATGAGCAAAAGATAAGTGTGGGGGTGTGATTAGTCTCTAAAACTGCATATTTCATACTA